>PVLC010012833.1:0-43265 GCA_004027655.1 Graphiurus murinus
AGGGGGGGAGACGGAGAGGGAGAGAAAGAAGGGAACACGTGCATGGAATTGATCTTGAGAGGCACTCATTCTTAGGAAATTGAGGAGGAAACATAAGGAGGGAAGCAGATGTGCCCTCTAGGCGGCCAAGGGAGAAGCATTTCATGACTGGTGAGAGTGGGAAGAGCAAGTCATCACTGGTGGCCAAAATCGAGACCTTAAGAGGCTAGGGAATGGTATACTGGGCCAGAAGCTGCTAGACATGGTCACAGGAATAGGAGGAGAGAAGTGACCAGATGAGGCTGGAAGGAATGGCTGGGTCAAAGAAAAGTTCCTTTCAAGACAGGGGAGGTTGAAGGGCAGAAGGGAGCCGAAGCCTGTTTGAAGGCACAAAGGCAGGCTCCCAAGGGAACAGAGCAAAGCTCCTTGGGAGAAAGGAGGAGGGAGGAAAGAGGAGAGAAAGGAGGGATGTTTCACTTTCTTTGAGCTTCTCTGGACTGAGCTCTGAAATCAGGGTCATCATTTCAACCTCTTGGGGTTCTGTGCGAGGACCAAACGGGCCCAAGCAACACAGCTTCCAAAGCAGATGTTCAGCCTTATAGAAGTGGTTTTCCCTCTGTGGAAATAAAGATGATGACCTGGGAGCTAGTGCATAGAAAAATGTGAACCAGGAACTAGGTGGGAACTTCACCTAAGGAAAAATGCAAATGACCAAATTCCTCTGTGCAGGGGAGCACAGGAGCGCAGTTACTAACTGGCCCTCAAACATGGACAAACTTGAACAAAGGGGAACCAAGGCACGTTCATGCAACACCAGGTTCCCTGCCTGGGGTGGCACACCACGACTTTCCCACGGTGGACCTGACCTTCACGGCCTGCCTGGGTCAGCAAGGGGAAGTGGCCTGATCCTGGGGACCTGTTGTTTCTGGTTTTGTAGCTGTTCCACATTTACTCCTTCCTGGGTGGTGAAATCAGGGTCTTTTTGATCTTTAAGAAATGGCCTTTGACCCACTCCCAAATGATCAAAACCCTCCTTCTGCATTCAGGTTTGAAGCTGAGGAATACTGGCGTGCATTGAGTACAGGCAGGACACTGAGGGTCTGTTAGGAGCAGGGTGTGGGTTCCCTGTTTTTATGGTCTCCAAAGAGAAGACAAAGAATGCCTGTAATCCCATGAACTACACTGTCCTTGTATCTGCACTGCGTCTTAGTTTTGTGACTCAGACAGGCCCCAGCTCTTCCCTTCCCATGCTCCCCAAGGGTCAGGGCCTAGACCAGGACTAGGAGGCTGATTCTGACCAAGGAACAAGGTCAAGTCAACTGACATCTATGGAAAGCAAACACATGCCTTGAGCCAATTACTGACATCATTGGCCCAAACAACTGGCCATAGAACTCTCAAGCAGCCAAGCTGTGACAACGGCGTAAAGATGGGTCACAGAGAAATCATACGATGAACCCAGAATGGAAGAGCTCATTCTGGATTCTCTATCCTCTCTTTCCATTCTTCTGTGGCCACTGGAGTCATCCTCCTAAAATATACTCCTTAAAACCTGCTGGTGACCTCCTATGCCCGAGACGATCATCTGACACCCTTGGCCTGAATACGGCTCCCCGTGGTGTGCTGTCACCATTTCCCAACTCACTGGCCTGTCCCACGCTCGCTGGTTTCTAAGCACCTCTTGCCCTTCCAAACTCCCATGTTGCTGCACCTTGGCACATGCTGTCCTCTCTGTGTGGGATGTCTGCCTCCTCCATGCATCACTGGCCAACTCCTATTCACCCTTTGAACTCCTCTGAAGTCTCAGCTTCTCTGTGGCTCCTTCTCTGACCCCCTCCCCCATACCCATGCTATAGTTGATGGCCTTTGTGGAACATGGCAATGCAGGGGTCCTCTGTGAACTCCTCTGAAGCCAAGTGTGATTTTTGAATCTTCTGGCATCCTATGCAGTGCCAGTCACAAAACAGTGTGTTCAGTGGTGGATTAATAAGCCAAAGCAGCCTTAGAGCTCATCACTCTATTCCCCGTCCAGCCACTGGCCTGATCATCTGGATACTCTAAACAACCATTTTCTAGGTGCTATCCCCAAAGTCACAGTGAATCCTTTAAAAGTCATCCTCTATTTTCATCTGCAACAGTCACCACTTTTTTCCCTTTAAAAATTAACTTTAGGCTCACTAGGGCAAGATGCTGCGAGTAGGCTTTGCACAGCCTCTGCCTGGTACATTTTTGACAGTGTGCAGATGCTAAATAGTAACAGTGAGAAGAGGAGTAAATGTGTTTGCTTAAGGAGAGATGCCAATGGGTGGGTTTAGATGGGAAGTGGCATGTACTACTGAAGCCGTGTGGCAGAGGGGACAGAACAGGCCCTTGCAGCTGTGGAAGGAGCTCAGTCACATGGGCAGGGGTCACATGGAGTCACCACCTTTCAGCCACCCATTGCAGCCAGGAGGAGGCTTGGGATCAGCATTTAGTTTGAAGCTGAGCCTCATGGCCTGTGAATTAAAATAAATTTCCCTACTCCCCTCCCTGCCAACCTCCATTTGGTGTTCAGCATCATGTATGCAGCTAGGAATCTATGGCAGGTAGATTGTCTAGAATTTTACAATTAAGTATTTAAATGCCATTTAATTTACCTCCTGTGCCCAAATGCGTCAAATTCCAGATTTCTTTCTGTACCTAGGACAAATCAGCTCCTTGGGACTCAGTGGTTTCGGTTTCAAACATCAGGACTGTGCAGAAAGGGGAGAGCTCTGTCAGATCCCTGAGATTCTGTAGCTCTGATTCTATTTATACACATATACACACATGTTCAGTGAAACTTGACTGCCTCCATCTGCATTCAACACACACGTGTCAAAAAGACTATACTGTTCATTCTGGAAGCCACGAGCAGGCACAGTCTACTGTCGTTTTCCTCTGTCTCCGAATCCTTCTCTGAATTCCCAGCATACGTGCTGTACAGTCCAATCTTCTACTGCATATTAACTGATTTCATAAGAGTTATGTTAATTTGGCAAACATTGTTTGATTCATGCGCCAAAGTCTGACCTCCTAAAAAGGGGCTTCCACCAGTCCATTGTGCTGACAACTACTTTTTACACATCATCTGGGCCTCCCTCCCTCCCCATTCAATGCTTGCTCAGCAAAGTGCATGCCCTGAGTAAACACATGCTGATTTCTGGAAACACACCTGTATTAGACACACACAGAAAGGGATCGTGGGAACAAATCACTGTCATACCATAGGATAGCTGAGATACATCTAGTTCAACTTCTTGACTGCAGTTGTTATAAGGGAAGGGCAAGCCATTAACAATTATTGAGAATCTGCAGACTGGACACTTCACACAAAAGCATCATGTTCAACTTTAGGGGACAGAGGACCCAGGGCTCACAGCGTGTTGGAAAGAGTGAGGACAAGGTGCCCAGAGATCCAGAATTGCTAAAAACACTGGCATCTGAATCAGTCCTGGTCATCAAAATCAGTCATCAAAAATGCAATTCCTAGTATCCATCCTAGACCGTCAATTGGAATTGTTAAACATGGAGTCCAGAAATGGTCATCAGACAATTCCAGTGTGCAATGATGTTTGAGACACAGAATTTGAGAAGGTCCATGTTCACACTTTGTACTCCTCAAGGATCACACTATCTGCCATTATTAGCCTTAAGTACCCTCCTGTCGTGAGATGGCTTGGTGGCAGTGGGAGAAGTCAATAGCATTGTCCAGGCAACACTACTCCTTTCTTAACTTCACTGATGGGAAGAACACCAAGTAGGGTTTTGGGAGAAGGCACTAGTGTCATGGTACACTGCCCTTGGGACACAGACGGGTTTACAGTTCATCACTCCTCCTTGACTACTCAGCATCTGTCAAGATCTCAGGAAGTGGGTCCTTTAGTAGGAAGTGTGACTAGTGGGGGTAAGCCTTCTCCTCCTTCACTGCCTGCCTTCAGCCACTACCCATCTCCTTGGCCAGGAACAGGTGGAAGAATGTACACTTGTTCCCATTTCACCCTGGAAAATCTCCAGGTACTACAGATTCAGATGCTCATTGGAAGTCAGCATCTCCAGAATCACCAAAGTAGCACAATAACCAACATCTGGATGGAACCTGAAGTAGTCAAAGAACCAGTCTGCTTGTCCACAAGAGAAAACATCTGCTTTCAAAGACCGTGATGTTTGGCTAACGTGCATGGTGATACAATACTTGTATCACTAAAGTCAAGTGTCAGAAACACACATCCTTTGAAATAATAAGACCAAAGCTAGTTTCAGGGAATAGGAGAATCTGGAAACAGACTTCTAACTTCAAGTTAACCAAAGGAATGGGGGCCTCGCCCTGGCCTACTTCCACAACTCTTGCTGTCTTCTTAGAGGTTGCAGTCTCATGATCTGTTGAAGGAACATTATAATCACCATGAGACTCAGATGTTCCCAGCATAGTACAAGGTGGGATACCAAGAACCTACGGAGTCACAAGATGTCAGGGCTGGAAGAAGTCTCAGAAGTTAACGGGCTCTTTACAAAGAGGCTGGGGTGCAGGGAGGGGGGAGTGCCCTTGTTACATAACTGAATAGCAAGCAGCAAAGCTCAAACTTAGGGACAGGCAGTATAGTGAAAGCATTAATTTATTTTTAAATGAAGAAAATAGACTTTGGCTTTGAAGGAGACAAATGGCTCCCTGTTGAGGTGGAGTGAAAGGTTGGATTAATTGAGGCTTCTGTCCAGATGTGGAGGATGCAAGGCTGTCAGTTTCCAAACCTAAGGGCAGCCCTCAGGAGTTGAAGCCCCTTAATTCTTGGCACAGTGAAATTTTCAGAGAGGAAGAAAAACTTGAACAGAATCACACACATTCCAGAAGGTTGTTCAGATACTAAAATGGCTCATCTTCAACAATAGGCTGGCAAAGGAAGCACTCAGATTTCCCAAAACACATTCTCAAACTGGCTTTAAAAATTAGAGGAGAATGTGCCCCAGGCAAGACCCATTTTGGGTTTCCTGAAACGCAACTGGCTAGAAGGACTGTCAGACATGTAGAAGAAATCCACAGAACAGATGGGGTGTCTTTCTGTGATCGCTATACAGCCCAGGGGAGTTCTACACTTGGAACCTAGCTTGGCAGTGCTGGTCCAAGCCCGGGGCGGTAGCAATGCCCCAGTTAACTGGAGGAGATGGTGCTTTGGCAGAAAGAGACAGACTGAGGGCACAAATGGACGAAGCTGAAGTCTGCACCAAACAGTGGAACCTGCCTTGCCAAGGAGCTCAGGCTGGGGGCCAGGCTCCAGGGCCCCAAACTAGGGCACCATCCAGGACTTGTCTCTTCTCTCCATCAGCTGCTCACTCTCGTCTTTGAGCAAGGTCCCCCCCTTCTGATGGCTCAGCAAGGGGTACCCCCTTGCAAGCTCCATTTTTATTTCATTTGCACCCACTCCTGGACCTATCACCCAGCCTCAGTTTCATGACTCTCTACACAGACAACTCCCAAGTCATCATTTCCACTGACCTCTGTATCCACGTAGCCCAGTGCCCACTCAGCATCTCGAACACAACACATCCAAACACAGAACTCGCCAGCCTCCTCTGGACCTGCACACAAAGCCCCTCCCTGGTCCACTTCCACTAGAACACCCAGATTGTCAGATCCTATCACTTCTCTGCTCAGGACCCTGCAATGCCTCTCAAGTCCTTCTGCATAAAAGTCAAGATTATTCCAACATTGAGGAGACTCTAGAAGACGTGTCAGGGCCCCGCTGGCTCTGCCCCTCCTCTCCCCCACTGCCCGCAGCCATGTCAGCCTCCTGCTCCACAAGACTGGGTCCTTCTGAACCTTTCCAGGATGCTCTTCCTCCAGGGACCTCAAGGCTTGTCCCTCCCTCCCTGGATGTCTCCCTCACATGCTACAGTCTCAGCGAGGCCTACCCCCTTTGCTCTAGAACTGGCCCTCCTGGTACCCCAAGCCCGTACTTCTGCATCACCAACCGCTATCAGTCCTCTATCTCTGCCACCCCCTCTGAGATCGAAGAGAGCAGCGATTCCCGTCTGTTTTCTTTACTGTGGTGTCTGCAGCTCTCTGAACAGCATGTGACAGGTGGTGGGACCTCTAGCTGGATTAGCACATCCCAATCCTAGCCCCGAGTCATCCTCCATCTTCCCTTATTCCCCTTGATCAGGAGGCTCCACGTTCATCTCCCTGCAGGTTTTCACATTAACAATGTTGTTGCTACTTCTCTACTAATAGGACAGGAGGTGCAGGGGGACTCGGGAGGAGGAAGTTGCCCCAGGTGTGGGAGGTAGCAGGAATGCTCTCCACAGGCTGGGAATGCTGAAGGAGATGAGGGTGCATTTCAGCATTTCCCGATGCTGAGAAGATGTGCTCATAATCCCGCTCAACTTGGCTCCATGATCTGATCTTAAGAGTCATGGCCTCAATTTCCTCATTCACAAAATGGAATTAATGTCCATCCATGGAGTTTTAAACACACACACACACACACACACACACACTTTAAAATATATTATTTAAATGTATTTAAAATAAATTTATATATTAAACATACACAAATATATACAGATATATAAGATTCTTTGGCAAATTCCAAAATTCTATACGAATAATATTATGAAGGTTCTTGCCCATTTTTCTGTGATCTGTCTTGTTTCAAACATGTTTATATACGTATGCATGTTTATATATGTATATATGTTTGTATATATAGATTTAAAACATTTATATGTTTAACATATATATATATAAAATCGACAGATATTGAGATTTTTTGGAAAATTTTAAAATTCTATGCAAATTGAATATCATGAAGCTTCTTGCATATTTTCCTCCAAGCTGTCTTCTATGTTCAAGACCCACATCTGTTCTACCTGTGAAACACACTGACACGGGCCTCCCCACATAGTTCAGAATCAAAGTGCTCGAAACATGACTTGTTTCCTCTTTGTTCCCTCTTCCCCATCCAACCTCCTATCACAGGCCACCAGCTCAACAGACTTGACATATCAGAGCAGTTGTCATCTTTTCTCCATCTCCTACAAGCCCAATTCACCCAGGCTCCAAAGCATTGCTTTGATGGCAGCTCCAGAGCATCTCCGCTACCCAAAAGCTTCGAACAGTTCACCCACCGCACACACAGTCACATCGGAAAATCCCCAGGCTCCTCCAGAATCCCTCCCCCCGGCTATACACACCCTCACCACCCCCGCCCTTATCCCAGGGGTCAGAGCAGCACAGTACAAAATGGGAAATGAAACGACATGTGAAATGACAGTTGTCCCTCCACCTGGAACATCACAGCAAAGCCCTCTCTTCCCGGGGGGACTTGTAGGGTTCTGTGTCTCCCGGGAGACATTCTCAGGTGCTTCCAGAGTGAATAAAGTTTTTGTTAGGTAAGTAGGCAAAGCGAGGGTGAAGGGGAAGAATTAGGGCTCACCCCACATTGGCACTGGAGCTGCGGAACCCTGCCCATAAACCACCTCCTGCGTGGCTGGACACTACTTTCTTAAATCGAAAAGGAACCAGGTGTCTATGGGGCTTTGCAACTTTGGGGCACAGCCTAAGTCCACGAGTTTCGATTAGGTACTGTGGAGAATTTCCCAACATGGCAGAAACAGTGCAGCTATGCTAAGGGGGTGGTGACTCCCCCGAATGCAGATACATGAAGGGGAAGGATTCCAGATGAAATACAACTTGTCATATGGAAGAGCTCTGTGTCATTTTCCAGTCTTGAAAAAATGGACCCTTCCATGACTCTTTGGAACGTAACCATTCCCTTCTAACAGTCTCCTCTCTTAACACTGTTCATAAACAAGTCTTTCATGTCTATCCTATGTCTCTTGAATGAAATTCTTCAGGAAAAAAAAAAAAAAAAAAACAAGGAGCTCCCTTCCAACATCTTCCTCACACCTGGCCCCCCCAATTTCCCGTTTCTTCCCTCACCACATGCCCGTAGACGGGGTAGCCCTTTAGGTTTGGGACAGTATAGAACACACTAACACCAGCCCCTCTCCTAGAGAACTCTGTGTTCTGCTTGGCCAATTATGGCTCCTCCACAGAGCAGGTGACCCAAAATGAAAACACGAGCAGCGGCCCAAGACCGAGGACAAGACTGGCTGTTACCATCACCCTGATGACCACCGACAGACACAATCCTCACTGTATCCTTAAGCCAGTCCTTTGAGTGACCACAGCTGACATCAGGCTTACAGATGATCAAAGGAGACTCAGAAAAGGCTCAAGCACTTGCTGGCCCGTGTCACACCGCTAGTAAGTGACAGAGGCCACTATGACTCCCTCATCTTGCTGCAGGGACTGAGCTCTTGCACAGTCCTGGGGCTCCCCAGGAGGGAGAGTGGCCCCAGCACACACAGAGCCTGACCTCAGGTAGAATCCACACATCCACAGGGTTATCAGTGACTTCCAAAGAGGCGGGCGAGGGATCCTGCAGTAAGTCCCCCAAAGCCCTCTGCAGCCCGAAAGAGTACTCATTAGCAGAACTACTCAGCTATTCAGCCCCGATTTGGAATCAGGAAGTGTTACTGTCAGATGGATGGTTTCAACCAAACAAAACAGGCTCCCGTTCCTGCTGTGCTCTGAACAACTTCTAAAAGGTTAACATAATTAACACTCCGCACTTTTCAAATTCTTTTTATACTGCTATTATTTCTCCACTGAGTCATCTCTTGGGGGGGGGGGCTTCTCCTGTTTAGCTCCTGTAATTTCTCTCTTGTTCAGGGCTCCATCCATATCTTTTGTCTTTGCTTTTCCTTGCCCCCACGCTTTCATTCCAGGCCCTAGCACCACTAAATAAAACCCAGGAAGATACCCAGAATGAGTGCAGAATATTTCTTTAAAAGCTTAGTAGACATTCACACTGTTGATGAAATGTCCTCCTCCCTTCTGTCTCCCATGGGGCGTAACCCAGCTCACAGGGGATGCCAGTGGTTGGCTGTGGCAGAGGTGCGTGCGTGTGTGTGTGTGTGTGTGTGTGTGTGTGTGTGTGTGTATGCACGCGGGCTCGCATGCCTGCGCTGATGCAGTTCTACTATAATCTTATTCCAATGAACAAGGAAGTGGAAGCTCCACAGGTTGGCATCTGTTTTTCAAGTCATCAGATGCTGACTCAGCAGTGTTTCTGGTTTGCACGGCACTGCTTAGACACATGGCTCAGGTCCTAGGCGTGGCGGCATTATAGGTACCAGGGGCTGCAGGGGACACAGACTCCAGTCTCTCCTCTGCTGTGGTGGGTGTGAACTAGTGCATGCTACTTAATCCTCAGAGTCTTGGTTTCCTCATCTGTCCATTCAAGGTCTGAGAATTTCCTAAGTTTGTTAGATTTATTGAAAGTTCATGTCTGGTTTCCTTGGTTTAATCAGCAGTAATGATACTATGAGAAGGCACGGACTGGGTTATTAGTCAGAGAGAGAGAGAGAGAGAGAGAGAGAGAGAGATCCATCCATCCATCCATCCATCCATCCATCCATCCATCCCAGGGGCATTCTACGTCCAAGCTACAACTCCAGCCCGATTTTATTTTTTGTTTGGAAATAGGCTACCATTAATTTGCTGCGAGCTCTAAGTTTCTGAAGCTGGCTTCAAACCTGTGATCCTCCTGTCTCAGCTTCCCAAGTACTGGAATTATAGGCATAAACCACCACGCTCAGTGAAATTTAGTATTTTGCAAAGGTCCCCTGGCGTTTCCCTAAGAAAAGCATCAATTCATAAATCTCAAATCCACAGAAGGATAAAAAAGATCCAATTGTTTCTAACATACAGCTTTTGCAAACCAACTAGACCTTTGGGGTATTCTGTGAAATAAAACACACAGAAAGAATCAACAGGAGAAAAGCATTCAATTATTCATAGGAACATCATTAAAGCAAACTTGCCTATGCTGGTAGAGGCCTGCGCACAGCCTGTGTTTAAGATAAATGCCCAATTCCTTGGGGAATCCTATCACGAGCTACTACCAAAATGTGGCTAAGAATATTTTGTTAGAGCAATGATAGGACTAGTAAGTACAACTGGGCAGGGAGGTTGAAATTCTTAGCTGCTCCGAGGTAATGGACCTGTAGGCTTTAATTCAGATTATTCACTTGAGCCAGAAAGGTGCACAATTGAATTATACATTGTCTACCTTTCATAACACAAGATGCAAGAGGTCTATTAAAATGAAGGCAAGTAGGCAGGTGCAGCTGGAAGGGGAACCTGGGTCCCAGGGCTACCGGTCATTCACCTTTCCTTTTAACAAAATCCTATGAGAATTCATTTATACGGTGTCAGCTCAACTGCATATATGTGTTTGGGGTAGGGGGAAAGTCAGGCAAAAATGTTCTTTATCCCTGGATTCTTATTTTCTTCCTTAGTCTTTTTGTGTTTCCAAATTTTCTACAGGGAGTATGCATTCTTTTATGAGAAAATATAAACACTTTTCAAACACAAACGTTCTCATGGGTCTCTGCCCAGGCAATGACTATGCTTTAGTGGGGAAAAGATGCAAAGCAGAGAGTTTATATACAGACACCTACACCAATCCTGGGAATAGTCTCCACTTTGGTTCAAGGCAAATATCTTTCATCTCCAGAGCAAAGAGACCTTGCCACTCGTGCCTACCCCAGCACAGGGCCTGGCGGGAAATCAAAACAATCTCCGATTGCTGTTCCCACATCACCAGGGGCAAATCCTAAATTTGGCATCATCTGGAACTAAACAAGTTTCCTTTCTTGTCCCCAGGGTCACAGACCTGGCATGTAACTACAATAGACTGCAGAGTTCTCAAACATTTTCCTCCCAAAGAAAGCTGTTCAGCGACTATGGCATAACTTTCCCAGAAGAGATTCCATTTACCGCCTCTTGTTTGAGAAATTACTTGGCAACAGGATGCAATTTAATTAAAGTATTTACTTAAATGTATGCCCTCTAGGGCCTGAAGGAAACGGGATATTTTTCTAATCAACTGGCAGTTTTGGAGGGTTGTTTCAACCATGGGTCAAGCTTTTTCTGATGTCGAAACATACACACACACACACACACACACACACACACACACACACACACACACACACACACACCTTCTGAAACAAGAATGCCAAGACCTCCTAATTGATATGCCAGAAAAAAGAAATGCTCTCATTTTTAGAGCCTACACAAATTTTGGGGAATACCAAACGTCTGGCACTCTCCCCTTGGCTTGAAAGGTATGGAAAAAGCCCTAAATATGGTATCTTCTCCAGCAAAGTCAGAAGCAGTAATTTCATCATGGAACAAAATATACTTTCTTTTTCCTTAGATAAAAAGTCCTGATCACCGTAGGCTAAGAATTTTATTGTATATTTGAGCCCTGTAAATATTGCATTTGGTCCAATATCCCAATAGTCCTCTTTGAGATAGAATGGCTTCCAGTTTTGGGGACTCCTACTGGTGTCTTATCTTTTCTCTTCCTTTATTTCTATTTTGTTAACATGTCTCCAGGGTCTAGAACACTTTCTGTGGTATCCGCCTTCAATGCATATTTATTGAATAAATATATCTGCTGAGTGCAACATAGCGGCGGGGGGTTATGAATATGGAGGAACAGGGATGTGCGCTCCATTCCTGGGAGAACACACCAAAGCCAGGTTGCAGGGACCCATGTAGCTTCTTGGGGTGCTCACAAGTGTCCCAAGGCCTGAGATCTGGAGTTACAACCCAATCACCCCATGGTTGGAGACTTTAGAAGAATCACTGAAATTCCCAGGAGGCAGCCAGTCACTCTGGCACCACCACCAGCCTCTACCCGGAGTGGTTCTCCTCTCGCCCTCTCTAGGGGACTCTGGTTCCCATTTCTTCCATGGTGCTCAGAGGTAGCAGCATAAACAGCAGCAAATCAGCAGAATGGACTGGTTTTCTGCCACTACTAATCCTGGGCAGGAATTCTAGGGAAGATTCTCAAATAGTTTCTGCATATCAAGAACACGACTCTGATCAGAGAAGTTGGTGCAGGATCCTGATCATCCACACCCTTGTCACAAACTGTGCTCACACATTGGTACCCTACCTGAAAATTGAGATTCAAAACTGAGCCACAGAAAGGGACACTTGGCAATGGTCTAGGGGCTTATGTTTTCTGTCTATCTGTGCAACAGGTTAAGATTATTATTATTATTATTATTATTATTATTATTATTTTCAGTACTGGAGATTGAACTCAGGGGCATTTTACCTCCGAGCTATCCCCTCAGCCCTATTTTTTTTTTATTCTTTATTTTGAAACCTAGTCTAAGTTGCGGAGTGCCTCACTAGGTAGCTGAGGCTGGCCGTGAACCCGGATCCTCTGGTTTCAGCCTACCGAATGCTGGGATTACAAGCGTGCGCCACCACGCCCAGTAGGTTAAGATTATTTTATGCCATCCTATGTGTGACTGGTTCTTGCCATCTATGCCAATTATTTGCTTTAGTGGTCAAGCATGTGCATTTATGTTCTTATTTGGGTCATGAATAAGAATGTTGACTGCTACAAAGCAAAGAGAAGGCCATCCTGGAGTTCCTTCTAGACCAAGGCCAATCCACTAATGAATGCATCGAGGTAAACTGTGCAGCTAGAGCAGCCCTGGTGAGGCCGTCTGGTGTCATGGTCAAGAACATGAGTAAGAAAGATAATCCAGGGTGAGGTTCCTGCAGTGCTGTTATTGGCTGCGTGATCTTGGCAAGCTGTTTAATCTGAGTTTCTAGTGGCTCATCCACAATATAGGAAAAATAACAGTAACACCCTCCTCATCTGGTTGACCTGAGCATGATGTGGGACAAGGTAAAGACCTTATTTTGAATAATTCCATGTTTTACAAGCAACTTATCTCTACCTAAATTGAAGCAATGTGCTGTTGCTCAATAAAGCTTATAAGGACATGATAAGAAAAGCTGTTACACATCTTCAAGAAACCATATCTTGGGCATCTACTTGACATAACAGCAATTGTGTCAAAAATGTAATACATTTGTTTGGCTTTGTTTGTTTTTGGAGAGCTCATGACAACTCCTAGTAATCTTCTAGCAAAGCTCACCATCTGCTTCATAATCCACTCTAGACATGTGTTGGGAGTGTTGTCACTCTCCTGTGTCTTATTTTTCAGAACCCATCTTTTTCTGCTTAACAACAATCACGGCAATTTTGCTCACCTCTTCTGTGCATTTCTCTTTCCTCATTGTTTTTATCTTTTTTGAAAAAAAATATATATGCATGACCTTGTGGCATTCTAATAAAGGTATGGATTGTATAATATTTAAATCAGGTTAGACATATCTATTTACTCAAACTTTTATCCTTTCTTTAGGGTGAAAGCATTCAAACTCCTTTTTTCTAGCTTTCTGAAATATGCAGGATATAACTTATCTATAGTCATAATAGCGTGCCAAAGGAAGGAAACAGTCAAGTAATGTTAGGTCTATATATAAAGGTATCACCACCAATTACACCAACATGTGCAGAGAGGGAGGAGTTGGGGGGATGCAGAAGGAAACACACGGAGTGATGTGTGCAAGTATGAGTGTATCACATTGAAATTCCCAATGATGTACAACTACGAGGCACCAATAAAAATATAAGAAAGACCTTCTTACCTTTATTAGCTATAGCTTAATACTCACTGATCAGCCTCTCCCCATCCCTCCCTTCTCTTGTAACCACATTCTCTCAACTTCTACAAGAGCAACATTTTTAATTTATACACAAGAGTGAGATCACGCAATACTTGTCTTTCTGAGTCTGGCTTATTTCACTTAACATAACGGCTCCAGTTCCATCTCCATGTAGTTGCTAATGACAGGATTCCATTTTTTTTTTTAACAGTTGAATAGTATCCCAGTTTATATGTACCATCTTTTCTTTAAATGTGTGAGTACAAATGTCTTTTCAACATGCTGATTTCATTGCCTTTGGGTGTATACCCAGGAGTAGGATTGCTGGATATGATAGGTTGATTCTTAATTTTTTGAGTAAACTCCACACACTCTTCCACAATGGCTGTACTAATTTATATTCCCATCAACAGCGTGCAAATGTTCCCTTTCTTCACACCATCACCAGAAGGTGGTGTCTGTTTGACAACAGCTGTGCCTACTGGAGGTAAAGCTGCATGGAGATTGATTTGCAATTCTCTAATAATTAGTGATGTTGAGCATGTTGATACCTATTGGTCATTTGAACGTTTTGAGAAATATCTATTTAGGTCTATTGCTATTTTTAAACTTTTCTTTTTGCTACTAAGTTTTTTGGTTCCTTATATATCCTAGAAGTATATTTGTGTGTGTGTGTGTGTGTGTGTGTGTGTGTGTGTGTGTGTAACAAAGTATAATTACATGTATGGACTGCTTGTAAGTATTTCCTCCCATTCTGTGACTTGACCCTTTACTCTTATTTCTTTTACTGAGCAATAACTTTTTAATTTTTATTATTTATTGCAGTACTGGGGATTGAACTCAGGGGCATTCTACCTTCGAGCTATACCCCCAGCCTTATTTTTTTTTTATTCTTTATTTTGAAACAGGGTCTAAGTTTCTGAGTGTCTCACTAGGTAGCTGAGGCTGGCCGAGAACCCAGTTCCTCCAGTCTCAGCCTCCCAAATGCTGGGATTACAAGCGTGCACTACCACGTCTGGCTCAAAAGCTTTTTTAGTTTGATATAATCATAACTGTCTAGTTTTTGCTTTTATTTCCTGGGCTTTTGTAAAAAGAAATTATTATATATATATAATAATTATATATATATAATCTTTGCCTCTTCCAGTGTCTTGAAAAGTTGATTCCTTCTTTAAAGAACCAGGTATCAAGTCTATTAACTCACATCTCCAAATTCTCTGAAGAAAATGGAAAGCAGAACTGAGAGAGTCCCTAGCAACCCTGTACTATTTCTTTTAATTAGCATGGACTCCATCCAATTGCTTTGAAATACTCTTTGCTGTACCATTCCCATTTTAAGGCATGCTAATCAATAGGAACACCAAAAAGGAAAAAGCAGTTTCATTACTTTTCTTTCAGACATCTACTCAGCTCAACACTGCCTCCTCTGGCCCATTCTGTCCCCTGAGTGGACCAGGCCCATTGAGCAAACACTGCCTTCTCCTTTTTTTCCATTTTGCAGATGAGAAAACCAATGTTCTTATCTGTTGTCAAATCTATTAAGCTGATCCAACTGAAAAGTCATATTCCAGGCTATTGTTCTGCTTGGATTTCTTATTGACAGAATCTCAAGGAATCAATGGATGCAGAACCAGCATCCCGTCCTGCCCTCTGTGGCTTAAAAGCATGCTGGCTAAAGAAGTACACGGAGGGCTCCTTGCTGCACCCAGAGCATAGCTATCTGCTCTGCCTGGAGCAGAAGAAACAGGAAAGAAGACTAAGATATGTAAACAGTCAGTGCCAATAACAGATCACTCTAGTGCAATAAAATGTCTTTACGAGGTAATTAGCAGTTCATAAAATCTGTTCAGTAACTTGGAAACCTCTGCATCACTCTTGAGCGCTCTCTGCTAAGGGGCCCTTGGGAAATGTTAGCTCTTATTGCAATGAATCACTTGCTGTCAGCAAGGTGGATGGCAACTGCTCATGGCTAGGGGAATTTTTAAAATTGTCTTTCTGCCTCTACTATCTGCAAAAAGACTCAAGTTATCCCAGTCGAACACTAAAGTTGCTGTAGGAGGCAGCTATGGGGATGGTCAGGCAAGGAAGAAGATTGACAGAGGTCTTATCTTGCGTCTTCTTTTCCTTGCCGGTGGAATGGGGTAGATCTCCTTGCAGAATTAACCAAAGTTTAGAAAGTAAGAATGCAAAGTGCCTGACACTGTTCCAGAGCCACTGGGGCTACCACCAACATGTTTGTTAGTAACAGCGTTGTTGTTACTTGCAAGAACATTCATTGTGTGCCTACAGTCTGTCCCAAATATTCCTCAGAAGAACCCGATGACGTATCATTCATAGCCTTACAGTGAGGACCCATGACTCAGGAAAGGGCTGGCTAGGTTTGCCTTTGAGCTTGTATTCTTAAGTGTTATGGGGATTTAAAAATCTCTTACAAGTGAAGATGTTGCTCTCGTAATACAACAGACTAAAAGTTACTCCTATTGCAGTAAAAAGGAATGTTTTATAAGCAAAACAATTCAAAAGAAGAATACTTTCTACCAATCTTCTACGAAAGGAAGATGATCATTCTCTCTCACTAAGTGTAGGGCATCTGTGCCTAAAGGGTGCTGTGCAACTACGAGAGGACATGTAACTGGGATGATGGGAAGGTGCATGGATGGAGGATGGATGGATGGGAGGACAAGAGGATGGGAGGATGGATGGACAGACAGGAGGATGAACAGACAGACGAGTGGATGAGTGGATGGATGGACGGACGGACGAGTAGATGGAGGGGTAGATGGGAGAATGGAGAATGGATAAATGGATAAATGGGAAAGCCTATGTACTTGTGGAGTTCCTGATGTTTTCTGAGGTCTTTGTTCAAATGTCACCTCTTCAGAGAGGCTCCCCTGACCTAGTCTTATTAAAGTACTTCATTCTCCCTTTTTCTCCAGCCTCTAATCTTGTTTTGCTTTAATTAGAGCATTTATTACTGCCTTTTATTTTATTATGTGTTCATTTGGAGGAGAGCTTTCTTACATAAGGGTGTAAGCACTGTAAGATTTTCAATGTGGCTTTTTTATGGCTGTATCACCCCAAGACTGAGAGAAGTACTGAGCACATATAAGGCAAAATAAACATTTTTTTTAAAGATAGGGGGTCGAGGAACACATATGCACATACACCACTTCTCTAAGCATATTAGTATATGGTAGCATCAATTCCACTTAAATACAAAACACCATGGTCTAAATTTGAAATAAGAGCAAATTGCATAGCATAATATTCCCATATACTTCCCACTGGACCTGAGAATTGATTTGTACTGAAGACTAAGGCCCGAGAATGGCAACCAGGTTTGGGGGGTGGGGTTTTATACCTTGTAACTTCTCAGCCAGTGGCCTCTATTTATCAATCTGTCATGGCGTAGACATGAGATAAAGATTCTGCTAAAGGAAACATTGAGATTCACTCTGCCTATGTCTTATACAAAAGGGGGTCACATTAGTCCCCTGGTCTTTTTTGTTCATTTTTGTACTTATCAGGGAACAGGGCTGTGCTATGTCCAAAGTCTTAGAATCTAGTGGACCCACGAGAAGGAAGGACCATTTGAACAGCAAGTGAGAGCTAGAAATATTGTCTGGTTTTGGAGCCCCCAAAGGAAGAGGAAGCAGAGAAGAGACTGCCCAACCGAGTTCCTGGGTTCCGGTTCCAGATGTTGCACCTACCAATATAGAAGGTGTACCCACATCACCAATCTGAACTCACAAGTGTTCAGAGCTCAAATACCATCCAGGGTAAGAATCAATGGGATAAGGACCCAGCTCTCCAGAACCACTTCCTGAAGCATAAGATCCACCTCAACGTTTAGAGTTAAGTTTATGAAAAATCAGTCTTACCCTTTCATAAGCCACACTTGCCGGAAAGCCTCAACTTCCTTCCCATAGAGAATATCAAGAACAAAAAGGAAAATAAGGTTTTGAAATGAGATGAATTTTAAGTCCCCTAGTTTCAAAAATGTTAATTTGGCTCGAGCGTGGGTAGGCAATTATAATATAAACAGCTACTAGCTTTCCCCCTAAATGTTCTAGAAAGGAAGGTGGATTCAATCTAAGTGGTTTTGTCCTTGAAGCATCAAGGAGCCCTTGAGATCCTTTAGTGTACTTGGTGTCCCATCTCTCATGTGACACTGGAAGCAGCTGTGTCCTAAGTTCTGGTTCAGACTCTCCCTTACAGCAGTGTGACCTTAGACAAGCCACTGGGTTTCTCTGAGTTTCCTCTCCTGTAAAATGAGAAGGCTTGCTGGAAGCATCATGTACTCACTGGTTCCATGACTTGGGTCCTGGAATCGGACCCTCCTCGGGCTCTGCTCCAATACCCAGAATCCCCTGCTTCCCTGGAAGTAGGATGGCACTGCTTCTCAGTGCCCATCTTTTCCTGTCTTCTTCCTTGGGGACTTCCCGTCAAAGCCTGAAGCCCTGGTTGAGACACTGACTCCTGTTTCAATGAAACACCACTGCACAGTGAGTAGCTCTTGCTCTATAAACACTTTTCATGTACCTAGGATACCATTCATCAAAGCATCTTTAAGCTGTATGTTTGCCCCGAGAGGGCGAGAAACCAGCTCAAAGAGAGGAGAGGAGTCCATACTTGATGGATGAATTCATAAGTAAAAGAACAGATTGGTTGAGCCTTATGTCTTCTTACATAGGCACCTGGCAATAAGGAAAGGGTAATGGATTTTGAGGAAACCACCCCTCCTACAAGAGCTTCTTACTCTACCCTGGCCCCTCCCACATTTCTGGGGGTCATAGATTTCCTCATTGGTGACTTATCTTTTCTCCCTAAGGTGTTGCCCAGCAAGTTCTAATTCTTTAAGCCCTGTAACAGTTCAACATTGGTCTTTGTCCCATACCTCACACAGTGGTCACACAAACTTACAAACACTGTGAAGATTTCTATTGCCTAAATCCTATGGGGTCAGAACCAGATCCCATCCTTTGGCCTTGAAAGACTTTCCCAGGGACAAACTGATAACAATGGAACTTGGTTTGCAGCACACGAGCCATCTGTTCACACACTAACCTTTCTGCCAAGTTTGGACTCTAGCTGCTGATTCCCAGAATCCTTGGGATCCCAAATCCCCTCTTCCTTCTCCCTCCATGGAAAAGGACAGTGCCCCCAACACCCCCATTTCCCCTACCACCTCCATGACACAAGCCGGCACACTGGGCTCACAATAATTTGCACTATTGTGCTATTTAGGGGAGGTGTCTTACTGAGCCAGTACTGAGGACAAGGTGGTCTTTTGCAGCCAGGACGCAGGAACAGGTAGGTTCACACCCTCCCCCTGCTCTTTAACCACTGAGACCCCTTTTTCCTAGAGCTGCTGGTACACTGCTTCTTCTAGGACTGGCTGCTTCGCCATGTTTGCAGAGCCCAGGGCATGTACAGTTCGGTGCTCATAATAGCAATAAATTATGACTCTAATTTAAAATACACTAGAAAGAAACATTAATCGTAGTCCATTCTCACCCCTGCAGCCCTCTACAAAGCGCTGCATTCCTTCCTTTCCTCCACCCTCTTTTCACATCCCAGCCTAGGTATTTGGCTCAAAACGGAGTTGCACTTAAAAGAGCCTGCAGGAGGCCAGTTGCCCACACAGTCCAGTGAATTATGGAGAGCTAGCTTGAGAGGTAGTAACAAAAGGTACCGATTTTCTGCATTTCTCTCTCCCCTGCCAAGGTCCAGACAGATGGATTTATATTAAAGCTCCAGTCTGGGTTAGAGGACATGATGAGGCCCTCTCAGCCCTGGAATCAAGGCTATACCATCTTCTGTAAAATGAGGAGTAGGGATGACCGGGTGGGTGGGGCGCATTTCTTTTTTGCTGAGTGGCTACTGCACACCTAACCTTTTACGTACAGCATCCTGCCCAGTTCCTGCCAGCTCACTGTCACCCATTAGGTGAGCACAATTCCTAAATCATTTGACAAGGTGAGAAATCAAAGCTCAGAGAAGTTCAGGGCTTCATCTGAAGTCACAGAGATGTATGGGGCAGATCCAGGATGTGGGGCTAAAAGTACAAACCCTTCCTCAAAATCCTCATGCCAAGGAGACCTCTGAAGGTCTTTCGGGCTTCACCATTTAATGCTGGGTCTATACCTTGGCTGGATTTAAAACCAGGTAATGAAAGTTGATTGTAAGTGACATTTTTCTCTATCACTGAGAAATGACCTTTAGCATATTCTTAATAGTTTCTGTCCTGGCCTGACAAGTATAATCTGACACAGGTGGTGGCTGGGGTATGCCTCATTGACTCAGGGCTCCCTGCCGCGGGCTCCTGAGACACAGCAGAGTCCTGGAACAACACACATCATTTGGCTTCTCACCACAGCAGAGTCTCTGCCCCTGAAGGCCCGTGGAGTTTCAACCACATCGCCACAGCAGCCAACACAACACCTGGCTCTGAGTGCAGGACCGAGAATCACAGGAACATCAGAGCAGTGGAAAAGACTCTCCAGTGTGAGCCACCCAGAGCCAGCCGCAAGGTCAATGAGCCTCTGTGTTCCTCTGTTCCTCACCTATGTTGCTGAGAAAGCCATCAAGTTACCAGAATCCAAGTTTAGCATTCTCATCCCCTCTGTGCTAGGCAGGGCGCCATCTGTTGGGAATGTCTGGAATGTCTGCCTTGCCAGGACTCACCCCCTGCACATGGCTTTTCTCTTCTCTGACCAGCCAGCCCTCAGGTTCTCCTTCTCATGAAGTCCTGTTGTCAGAACGTCTAGGCCACTGGCTCTGTTCCTGGAAGCTCATGTGACCCAGGGTCTTCTGGTTTAAGGCCTGTGACAGCCTCCGTCAAAAAGCTGCTATTGCTGTTGTACTTTTACATTTAAAGGATGACATCTTCTTTCTCATCATCTGATTCTCTGAAGTTGTTGGGTCTTAGATTCGCCTGTGATATGTCTGTGCTGTCTGCAGCTCGCTGGCGATTCTGAGGTTGATCTCCCATCTCAGCGAAGCAGCCCCTGCTGCTGGGGCTTGGGAGAAGTGTTCTTCCTACAGGAAGAAACCTAAGCTTCACAAGGTTCTTCATCACAGCTGCATAATCTCCAAGGTGACCTATTTCTAGCGACACTCTCCACAAGGCTACCACCACCCTCTGGGTGTAGCTTCATCGATTCTTAAGTGTTTTCTATGCCGAGTCATGCGATGAAAGACACGTGGTCCCTTGGTTTTCAAGTGACTATATTCCCAGGACACAAGAACATCCGGGACAGGAAGGTATCTTAAAGACCTTCACTTCTTGTTTGCCGACTTCCCTGCAAGGAAACCGAGGCCCCTTTTCTGTTCTATTATCCAAATAGACCTTGAGCTGTTTGCTCAAATGCAAGCCCCCCTCCCCAACCTCAAAGGCTTATAATTGAGAAGATTAAAATATGATGGCATGTGTGAGAGGCAGAAAGGACAGAGCTGGTAAAGAAGTACTCAGGTGATAAAGGACACATAGAACAGCCTGAGCCAGGCCCTTCACTGCCCACGGTGGGTGGGTGCCACAGTGCTCTGTCTTCTGCCTCTCCCCCCCCCCCCAGTGTGGTGTTGGCACTGTCTCCTCCCTCCTCTGAGGCTCCAATACCTTCCCACGTGCTGATGAGTCTCTGGCTCTCACCTTCAGCTCTGGAAAGTTCACACAGCAAGCCTCCTTTGAACCTGGGAAAGCTGCCATGCTGAGCCTTCCAAATACGTGAGCAAGCTGAGACGTTCCCTGACGTCCACGACCTCTTGGGTATAAACTTGCTCCGGTCACATCAGCATGGATGGCGACTGCTGTTATTCATTCATCGTGTTCTGAGCTCTGCCTGCACAAAAGCACCGTCTAGGAGCCAGGGCACCGTTGTGAACAAAGCCAGGCCCCTGGTTCTGCACAGCTGACATCCCGGGGCAGGGGGACACTTAGTAAATAAATAATTGAGTCCAATATGTTGCATGGCAGGTATTGGCCGATGTCATGGGAGGAATGAATGAATAACTGTTGTGGAGGGTGGTGGGGAGGGCTGCTGTTTCACAGGGATGGCATAGACAGGCCTGTCAGTACGATGGCATTTGACAGACACCAGAAGGAAGTGAGCCACTTGGAAATCAGACGCAGCGTGTCCCTGGCAGAAAGGGAAGGAGATGCAAGGCCAGGAAGTAACGCCCTATCTGGAACATTCTAGTTCTACAACAGCAAGAAGTCTGGGGCTGCTGCAGCCTAGTGGGTGAAGGGGAGAGTGGACTGCAGCAACCCCAGGGGTGAAGGGGCCCCAGTCATGCAGGGCCTTGAAAGCCACTGAAGACTTTGCTATTTCTTGGGTAGAGGACTATATTAGACAACTCCCCATTACTATAACAAAATGCCTGGCATGGAGTACTTATGAAGTAAAGAGGCTTACATGAGCTCACAGTATCGAAAGCTCGGAGACCAAAGATAAGGCAGAATGAGGGACATTTGTTTAGCTTCTGCTGGGGGGAGTGGAGAGCAGGAAATCATGATGAGAACAGATGCTAGACAACTGTATCTTGAACCAGAGCAGAGAGAGGATGAGTAGGTCCCATGATCCCTTCTGCTGACATACCCCCAAAGACCTAAGGATCTCCCATAGGGTCCTACCTCTTCAATTTCCATAACACCTCCCTAGATCACCACCCTGGAGACCCAAGCCTAAAAGAATACGGACTCTTCTGGGTCATACTTAAACACACTAACCTAAATCAAACCAAACCCCACCTGACTTGATCTGACTCATGTATTAGCATGAGAACAACCTGGTTAGGTGGCTACTGCAATGACCCAAGTGAGACAGCTTGGACTGGGGTGACTGGCTGGTCATGGAGGTGGTGACTAGGGGGCATCCCAGAGCTGACTGGATCATAGGATACCTGTGAAGATAACCTCCCGGGACTGCTCAGTGGGTCTTCCCCATCATTTACAACAGGACTTGAGGCTTAAGGCAGCAAAGGTGGCATCACATAAGGAGATCAGAAAAGCTTCTAAAGCTGAAAAATAAGTCCAGCCAAATATGTGATCCTCACTTGCAGCAGCAGCAGAGTTATGGTAGAAAGAGCTACGTAAGTGAGGTTTGTTTCGCAGCCATGGAAAGAGAATGGCATCCTAACAGGAAGCAAATGCTAACAAAGAAGACCAGCCATTGCTCAAAGATGCAAGAGGATGCCTAAGGACCAACTAACACCAATCCATACGCCACTCACTGACAGCTCCACATACACATGGTCTGTTAATTAGTTAATTTGTCCCAAGAAGACTGAAAAAAATCCTTCTAGACCAAAGCAAGCTGAGAGATACTGAGTTGACTGCAATTAAGCCAGTTTTTTTTTGGGGGGGGGGCATTATAAGACTATTCAGGGGCTTTAATGTGTTAGCCCATAGCACCGTTCTCCAAAAAAGGTCTTTATTGAGGCCATCTATTCTGTTATGGTTGTTTTAATGATGCCCATTCTAAGAGTAAGGTTATTTGAAACACTATTAGGGAAACACTAAAAAGATTTACATTTATCACTTGAGCATCTACTCTGTGGGGGTAACTTCCCATCATTCAAGAAAAACTGCCCAGGGTTCTACGCTGAGTGCTGGGAATACAAAGAAAGTGAGGAGACTAAATATCACAGGAAGGTTTGCCCTGCAGGGGCTCAAGGCACCTGCTCCTCTGTCCACCATCTGCCCAATTCTACCCATCAAGAATAAAGGGTAGATCTGGAGAGAAGAGGAAAACAGTGAGGCTGGGGGAATCCAGCATGCCTGGTACTTCTCTTCATGAGACCTCTCTATCCCCCAGCCCTCCCCATAAGCACAGGGATTTGCAGAAGGCTTCAATGGGAGCACACCTTTTTAAAGCACACTCCTCATTTTGTATCATTTGCCCAACTGGACCGATCAGAGGGGACTGAAGGAAAGCAATGCTGGTGAGATAAGCTTTGCCTTGCCACTCTGACATGGATGACTTCCCCTTGGTTCTCATTACAACTCCACAGTCCTGGCTAATGCAGACGAAACTTTTAGTAGGCACCTGTCCAGGCACCTGCCCTCTAGATTCTTTAAAGGAGTATTGTTACTCAAATTGCAGGAAGGTGAGAATTGTAGACATTTGGTGAACTGCCCAAAATCACTCCCAGCATACTGGTAGAGCCAAACCCCAGTCAGTCTGGTATCAAAGCTGTTCTCTTCCTAGTATACCAATTACTGGTTTGTTTATTGCATGGGCCGGGCAATAAACAAGACTATGCCAGGGACTTGATCAAATTTACTAGTATGCTCTGGGGGATCAAATAGGATGGAACAAGTTAGCCCAGGTCACTGTCCTGAAGCAGACACACCTCGCCAGGGCCCTGAGCAGCAGAAAGATGGAGATATGGAGTCCAGGGCACTCTGCACCCGCTCTGCTGTGGCTGGGCTGTGTGCACTGGTCTATGGTGCTGGCAGAACTAGCTTTCAGTTATTTCAATTCTAAAGCTGTTCCTCCAGAAAATATGGTGAGGCAGAGGTTCACAGACTTCCCAACTGTAACTCAGGTTTGCTCAGCAGAGCACAAAATGTGGGGGCCCTAGAGCCCCCCACCATTGACCTTCACTTGGATGATGGGTCCCTGAGAAGGGACACAAGTTGATGCAGAGAATTGCTGCAGTGTACAAGGGCCATTTCAATAATAATAATAAAAAAAAGATGTCAGACGTAATACATGTTTCATTCTCCCTACAAATGACTCCATCTATGATATGGTACAAAGTCATTTTACACATCAGAAATCCATAAAATCTCTTCAAATAGAGGCTCTAAGGATGAAATATGCTCTTCTTAGTAGACAGGGAGTTTATCTGCCTTCCTGACCACAACTAATTTCCTTAGAAGATTTGCTTTTTCAAAAGACTCTAGTTTTGCCTTTACATTCTCATACATCATAGAAATGACTGTTGTCTTCTAGGAATAATAATCACATTTTGAAAATATTACTGAGAAAACAACCTATACATGTCTCTGTATATATGTACATACCCATATATGTATGTGTGTGCTTATATAGGTTATGTGTCTATGTGCACACATATATACATAACTCTTACATTCTACCAATTTGAACACAGAATTGTAAACCTAATTCTTGATTTTAGTGCTAACATTGATTTTCTAAAACCTATGGAAATGAATCTGGATTATCTTAATATATTAACTCAAAAGAGAGGCCACAGGTCGAGGAATTTAAAATGAAAAATCTTTAACTACAGTAGTATGTCACTCAGCTAGACACTTTACAAATGCTACTTTGCCTTAGCAAAATGCATATAAAACAAGCGTTATGATTCCTGTCTATTCCAGCCAGAAGAGCAGGCTGGCGTCCAGGAAGGACAGGCAACTGGCTCCCAGGGAGCTGGGCACGTGGGGAGAGAGATATGAACCCCAGCCCATGTTACTACAATGCCCGCACTCCAGGTTGCAAATGCTTGGTCTGGATTTGATCAGAACTATTTCAACCCACGCAGAAGCAACACCAAGACATGCAGCCTTCTGAAGTGTGTGCATTTTCAAGAAGGAAAAAAAAAGTCTTTTGATTATGTTAGTCAGCTATCAGTTCATTCAAGAAATGGTGTCTGTGACAGGGTACTCCAGGTCACTGAGCCAACCTCTTCAGGAAGGGCACCTCGCCGGCTCCATCGGAGACTGGATAGGTAGCTCACTGGTCCCCAAAGAGCAAATCCTCCAGGCTGCCAGCCTGGCTCCTTCTAAAGGGACTAAGGTTTTATTTTCTTAAAGAGATTCTTTCATGGATTTAGAAAACAAACTTAACATTCTTTGAAAAATGCAAACTCAGAGAGTTTGGATCTTTGCTCCTCAGGCAAAATACTCATGCCGCATGCAGGACACCCTTATTATATGCTCTGGGGATTGTTTTAATGTTTTTTATTTGTGATGCCTCAAAAACTTCAGAACAGAAAGAATAAAGGCAGCGCTCCCCTCCTCCACTCCTCTATACCCAGTTCTGATTTTCAGAAGAGCCCTCTTGTCCTAAACCTCTAAAAACCTTGAGAGATTCTCACCATGGATTAAAGTACCCCACCGCTCCCTTATCATCAAGACCTTCTGCCACATTATCACTATTCAAAGACACTCTCTCCCTCTGTTCTGGCTCTAAACTGCAGCTGAGGACCCCCTACTCTCTCTTCTATTGCATACCTTTTCCTTGAGATCTCTATTGATTCAACATAAGAGAGGTCTCCCCTGCAAGGCCTCAATACCATAACCATGTGTTCATCCAATAGTCCTGGTTCAACTCTAGCTTTGATGGCATCCACCATAACAGAACACTACTTAGTGTGTTTTCACTCTAGAACAATGCCTGTATAATTTGTGCTTATATTTTCCACAACCAATTTTAACATCAGACAGGTTTTGGGAGAAAATAAAAACTAGGTCTCCCTTATTCTTAGCCCTACTTAACATCAATTGGACCGTCCTCTAAAAAAGAATGTGTGTGTAATGATATTGTCCTTCATGGTTTGTCAAGGATGTATTCCGGTCCCTGTCTGGGTACCAGAATGTTGCCTGCTTTGTATATAAACTCTTGTACAGTGTACTTGAGGGCTTAATCAGTGTGATATGATGTTAAAAGTTACGGAATGCAAGGTAGCACAATTCCCAAACTATCAATTAATGGGCCTTTATGCTCTTCCTTTAGAAATTACCCTGTCTAGGTAAAGGGCCCTGATCCTCCAAAATGGAGATCAAATAAAGGGAGATATTGCTAAGAAGATTAATTCAAGGGCTTAGACTGGCATCTTAAGCAGCACTTTTCCCAGAGGGAAACTCCATTTCTGCATGTGGTAGCTTAATGAAGTAGATTTGCCCAGCAACTCTGATGAGTCTCTGCACTGGCTACATCGATCCTGTTTATTAAGTTCACTGTTTCATCTCCAGGGCCACTGGGACTCTAGTTTTGAAAAAGAGTTGAGGAGCCGGGTATGGTGGCATACACCTGTAATCCCAGTAACTTGGGAGGCTGAGACAGGAGGATCACAGGTTTGAGTCCAACCTCAGCAACTTGGTGAGATCCTCTTTCAAAATTATAGAATAAATAAAATAGGGCTGGGGGTATAGCTCAGAGGTCAATGTTTTTGGGCTCAATTCCCAGTACAAAAAAGAAAAGAATTGAATCTTTAGCAAGAACTACAGACATTTAAATGAATAGGATATGGGACTTCTTTCCTGCTGGATGGTTTTCACTCAGCACACTTCAAGACACTTGACACAAAGCAGAGCTAGGCACAGGAAAGGCACTTGGCTTGGGCAGAAAGATGCCAGGTCCAAGCAGAAGACAGTTCCTAACACAGACTCCAGAACCTAGTTTTTTGTGAAAATAAAGGCTCAGAGCACATTAGGTGACAAGCCTGTTGCTCACCAAGGACGAGTGGAGGAGTGACAACTTCCAGTCAGGCAACTCCAGCAGAAGGTGGAATGAGTATGTGAGACCTACTAACGGCTGAATTCAGTCATTTCTGATTGCTGTCTTCGAAGCTGTATAATAAACAGATTAGCAACTTACCTGGCAGCCCACCCAAGCACCAGATGACAGAGTAACCAACTGAGCATACCGGTTCAGAGTTTCCGACTTCCATGTGTAAGAAACCTTTAACCCTCCTAAGAAGCAGTTAGCTATTTATTCCTCGGGTACCAGTGAAAGGGGATGAGGTTCCCTAAGGCTTTCCTGGAGTCCAAGTACAAGGTCATTTTGTGGCAGATTCAAGAGTGGAATTCAGATCCATCAGCTTCATAGCTCATACTGTTTTCTGCCACTGGATTTAGGCAAAAGTGACTAGGACACAGAGAGCTATCCAGTGAACCAGACTGGGTCTCTCTCTGGCTGCCTGAAAATGAGTTCCACAGGCTCTCTGTCAGCAGAGCTGCACCCAAACAGCTTCCCACGGGACCAGGAGCCTCTCAACTTTCCAGATGCCCGGAAGTTGGCATTTCTGGGCACTCCTCTAATCAGGTAGCACAGAAACACAGGTAGGTGCTTTAGCCTAAAGTGCGTTTTTCTCGGCACAGAGCCACTCTCATGCCAGCCCTGAAACAGATCAACAGAAAGAGCCTCTCATCTACACCCAGTCCAAACCATGCACAAGGTCAACATGACCCAGACAGGGGGGTCAGCAAGTTCCAGAGGCTCAAAGTGCTGAGCACCATGGGCACACGGTGGCCATCCCGCACCTCCATGCAGACCCCAAGTGCTGGGTTAGGGGCTGCACTGTTCTGAGCTTGGCACACTCACTCGCAGATGGTCTCCATATGCAAAAGCCAATTTGGCAGAACTACCTCGGTGGGTTTCTACCCAGTGTCCAAAGGCTAATCACTTCCCCAAATGAATTCCTAGATCCAGTGGATCTCTCCACGGGGTTTTAAATACTGGTCTCTAAAACCCAGCTAAGACAAGATTGACAATTAAATCAGCTTGTCTTCAAAACAAACCACACAGACATCATAAATCCCATTAACTGCTGCTCTTCTCTTTAGTAAGTTATAGCAAATCAAGGTACTGATGTGTACTAGGGTTCAATAAAAGATGCTCAGAAGTCATATATTAAAATTATTAATATATATTAAATACATATTAAATAATTTATATTAAATATATATTAAAATATTTAATTTTACGAGAGGGATGAGGAACAGGTTGGTGAATGGGCAGGAAGAAGTTCTTATGCACTAAGTTGACTACAGCTAGTGATCATTTACTGTATATTTCAAACTACCAATCTCCCTAACGTGTATGAGGAGGGAGGAATTGGGAGCAGAGTAGGATACAGAGACAGGCTTGAGGCCAGCCTCAGCAACTTAGTGAGACCCTGTTTCAAAAAGAAAAAAAAAAAGAGAGCTGGAGGTATAGCTCAGTGATAGAATGCCCCTGGGTTCAATCTCCAGTACCACACACACACACAAATAATAATTCCAGGTGCAGTGGTGCTCACCTTTAATCCTCGTACTTGGGAGGCTGAGAGAGGATCACAGGCTTGAGGCCAGACTCAGCAACTTAGCAAGACCCTGGTTCAAAGCTGCTCTTAGATGGCAAGTTCCTAGTGCTCCAGCCCTTCATTCCTCCATCTCTCTGGCTGGCCTTCACCCCCTGCCACAGTCAGATAAAAGGCTTCCCTGAAAATCACTTGGGAGAATTTGTTGGTACACAAAGCATGCCAACCTCTAATCCAGGGAACTAATGTCTTTGCTTTTTAAAGTTCAAGTTGTCAATGAAACAGCCAATAATTCATTTATTCATACCATCCAAGCATTCACTCAATTGAATATAGGGTGGCACGAAGTTAACTGTGACACCCTTACCCCACCTCTAGAATGGTCACCACCACTATGACCTCCATCGCGCCACCTCGACAGCTGACACTCATAAGTGCTGGTTGTGGGTCAGACACTGCGCAGTGTCTGACACACATGATCTCTTCTGACACTAAAGACTCCAGGTGAAGCAAGCCATCACCACTATTCCCATCATATAGGAGGCCAGGGGCCATGCAGGTAGCCGAGGTCAGAGCCTGGACTCTCACCCAGCTCTGCCCAGCTCCAACCACCAAGCTTCCAGCTAGCCCAGCTCTCTCGACCTTGGCCATGAATTAGAACCCCTGGAGCATGTTAAAGTTGGTACCTCCCACACTCCTCTCCCAGAGAGCCTCTCCCAGAAGTCTGGATGGGATCCAGGAATCTGCCTCTAAATCCATACTTGAGATGGTTCAAGTACCAAAGACAACGTGCACCAGCCTCTCTTGCACATTTCACTTAGTCGGGGTGATCATCAGGAATCTAAGATAGAGGCTGACAGCTGCAGAGCAGGTGCGAGTACAGGCCATTTGCAGCTGGTCTCCACCATGCAGTGCCAATCCGAAGTCCTGCCAGGCAATGCCCACCCAAGCTACCTGGCAGCCCACCCAAGCTCCAGCCACCGACAAGGGCCGAGATCCCACCCGCAGCCTGGCCAGGCCAGCTCAGTGTCATCTCTTGCCTGTGAAGGCCATAATCCCGGCCCTGTCTCTGGGAATTTCATAAGGAACTTGGAGCATGAGCTGTAGGGTCAGGAAAGTCCACATAAAGACCACTGCATGGCGCTAATGAATTTTGTCTTACTCTCACTAGTCAACTCTTGGCCTTTTGTGCAAGATCTAGGATTCCTCAACAATACAAGCAGAATAAAAACAAAAAAATAAAAACAAAAACAAAGGCTCTACTGAAGGAATAAAGACATGTGCAGCCTGCAGTAGAACCTGAATGGCTAGGTTTGTTGGTAGATGCTGAGTGACACCCACATGTGATAGGCCAGCAAACAAATACCAATAAAATGCTCACAGGCAAAACGAGTGTATATTCCATGGTGTATTCTTTCTTAAGCAAGGGACATTTATTAAACCTAACCACTGCAGATGAGATAGGGGGTGTGTAAATCATTTCAGCAAGTCAGTGTTCAACCATCAAGTAGAATTAAACTGTCATGCATGCTCATATCCATGTATGCATACATTGGACTGACATTCACATAGCATTTATACTATGCATGAAACATTATACTTTGCTGTGAACTATTCCAAGGACTGGAGATACAGCAGTCAGTAGCATGAGACAGTGTCACTTCCTATATGACACAGAGCAAGCCTGGAGGATTGAGGTACCTAAAATACATAAATTTTTCTACTATCAAGGTGCCCACAGTCCAGGAGTGAATCAGGCAAATGTAATTTTAATGCAGGCAAGAGAGACATAGTCTAGTGAGACTCTCATCAACCTAATAAGACCCTATTTCAAAAATAAATAAAAATAAGATTGCTCTGGGTGTGTAGCTCAGAGGCAGAATGCCCCGGGATCTAATTCCCAGTACCCCCCCCACACACACACACACACAAAGCAAAAGAATATTTTTTGTCTGTACTGAACATGCACATTTCCCTTGTCATTATTCCCTGAGCAATACAGCATAACAATTATTTGCATTGCATTTGCATGGTACTAGGTACTATAAGTAATCTAAAGATGATTTAAATTATATAGGAGGGTGTGTGGAGGTTATATGCAAATAAAATCCATTGTATGTAGGAACTAGAGCATTCTCAGATTTGGGTATTCATGGAGAATCCGGGAACCCATCCCCCAGGAGTGCTGTTACAGTTGGATCTAGAACATCCCCCAAAGGGTTCTGTGCTGAAGGCTTGGTCGGCAGCTGGTCGCACTACTGGGAAGTGGTGACACCATTAGGAGGTGGGAACTAGCCAAAGGAGGTAGGTTACTTGGGAGGGGTGTCCTTGAAGGGTATCTGTCTTGTCCTTAGCCCCTCCCCCTCTCCCGCTCTCTTTCTTAGGGGCCAAAGTGAGTTTTCCCCCACCATGATGTTCTGCCTCACCTATGCATTACAACCTCTGACATCGGAGCCAAAGTAAATCTCCTCTCCTGCGAGTTGATTTTCGCAGGTATTTTACCAGAGTGATGGAAAGATGACTAATAACGGATACCAAGGGATGACTCTACTGGCCTCATTCTGCCTGTCAGGTAAGCTAGTGTCTTCACCCCTAATTCAAAGATTTGAGGATTCTGGTTCCAGGTGTTTCATAACCAGTGGTATCCCATAGCTGGTGGGCATAAGAACTGGAACATGGCAATCCAGACGAGGCTGTGCGGAGTTAACACGGCACATGCGATATTACCGGCATAGGTACTCTTTGCATTCCATGAGAAAAGACTTTTTAATTAACTAAGCTTATTTAATTGAAAGAGATATACATTTGGGAAAATTTAATTTAAATACTACAGAATATTCAATCAAAACTGGTCCCTTGCCTACTTTTAGGCCCTTTCAGAGGAAAAAGAAAAGTAAAAGAAAAACTGCCATTACCAATTTCTAAGAATAGCTTTACCATGAAACTCTATCTACCATGTGTGCATCAAGCAAATCAGATTATTGGTTTGGAAAGGCTGAAGTCACTAAGAAGAAAAACTCTCAAGATAACAAGTAGGAGCCAAAGAACCAAACAGACCCACAATCCATGATATTTTTTTTTTCTTAAAAAAAAAAAATGTGTCCACACTATGCTATTTCATTGCTTCTGCTTTATAGAATTATAAGAACTAGTGCCAGTCAGATAAAAACCCATACCCTGGTGCAGACAGGTCCTAAGGAACTTCAGATGCCATTGGCTGGCTTCTCGCTCTGGCTGCCTCTTAGTAACAAAGGCTGCTTGTCTAAATATTGTCTGCCTGGGGTCAGGGATTGAGACAGAGATAACACCTTGAGGGGTGACAAGTGGGTGGTTTCTTTTCCCAGGCACCTACACACCTGGACTGAGAATGAAGGGGAGACCATGCCTTCACTCCATGAGGTAAGGATCTTCACCTTCTCCTCAGATGAAGACCTTGAGTATTGATTTCACTCTTCCTTACCCAAGAGCCCCTGTGTAATGGCCTTTGAAGTTGTTTGGAAAAGAGGAAGCTCTCATGACTCTTCCAGGCAGGATGTACAGACCTGGACTGAGTAGGTGCCTATCTAGAGAGATACTAAAAAAGTCATGCAAGCCGGGCATGGTGGCGCACACTTATAATCCCAGCATTTGGGAGGCTGAGACCGGAGGATCCGGGTTCGCGGCCAGCCTCAGCTATCTAGTGAGGCACTCCACAACTTAGTGAGACCCTGTTTCAAAATAAAGAGTCAAAAACAGGGCTGGGGGTATAGCTCGGAGGTAGAATGACCCTGAGTTCAATCCCCAGTACCACAAAAAAAAAAAAAAAAAAAAAAAAAAAGTCATGCAGCCTCATTAGATGTCAGTCTTCACATTTCTAAAATTCTTGTCAAAGGGTAAGAACTCAGTAAATATTGGCTAGCCAGCTGATTGGGTCACACTGGAGACCCTTAACATATGATTGGCTGTACCTTCTAAGAAGGTAAACCCTTCCGAGTTGATAAAGGGTATTTGCTTGCTTTGTGTCCTGTGTAGCCCTCAACTCACTGAAGAATTTCCCTGGGGCTGTAGCTAAGACTTAGAGCCTCATCAGTGTGTCTTCAGAAACCAGCACCAGTCTCGACCTCTCCAAGAGATGGATAACTGGGAAGACTGGCACAGCAGGTTAGTGGGCTTAGGGGGCTGGGGAGGGAGGTATTAACATGCTCTGCCTTGAAGTCCAGTCCAAACAAGGAGCAATTCAAGCCAGAGGGTTCCTAATGAACCATAGGAAGCAGAAGGCACGCATTAACTGGACAAACATCAACTAAGCAATGCCCTGGGATGTGCTGGTGTCAGGCCCACAGCTGGGTGCGCTCCTGATGGGGTACTCCCAGCAGGGTACAATGTAAATAGAGCACCTTGCCTCCCTGGTCTTAAAGCCTATTAACTGCTTATTTAGAGAAAATGGCTTAAGGTGGCAAATTTGGCTTGTGATTAAGCATTCATAGTTATGTCTTAGGAATGAATGCCAGGAAATGAGGTACGTGAGCTGGAGACAGCAACTAGAAGCTGATCCAGACAAGGTGAGCTGCATATTTAGGAGGCAGAAACAAAGATAGACAGACTGATCAGCCCTGTGCTGCTGATTACAGTCCTGGAAAGGAAATGAAAAGCCAATGTGCAAAGCCCTTCAGCGACTCAGGATTCAGCGATAACAGAGCATTGTGAGTTGCCAAGGCAACACCCACTGAGCACGATATGAATACAAGAGTGTGCACACGTGGGCATGGGATGGTGCCTGGGCACAGGGACAGACCCAGAGGGAGGACTCTCCACTCGGGGACAGATTTCCACATAGCTTCTTTGGGCAAATTGGAAGGGTATTGCTACGTCTTCTTTCAATGAAGGATTTTAAACGTACACATACAGAAAATAATTCAGTTACTGTAACTATGATAGTCATCTTCTCATCAATGTGAACAAAGTACCTGACAAGAACTTAGGGGAGGAAGGATTTATTTTGGCTCATGATTTCAGAGGTTTTAGTTTATCTTCAGCTGAGTCCATTGCTTTGGACCTGAGGTCATGGTGGAAGGGCGTGGGGAAGGAGAGCTGCTCAGCTCATGGCAACTGGGAAGGAGAGAGGAGACAGGAGAGAGAGGAGAGAGAAAGGGGCTGTGGACAAAAATAAATCTCTGGTACCAGGGCATGCCCCAGTGACCTGCTTCCTCTGAGAAGTCCCTCCTTCCAATAGTCATTCCAATAATTAACCCATCAAATGGGTTATTATTAACTGTAAGAGCCCTCAAGTCTCTATCATTTCCTAAATCCTCACCTCTGGATGTTGCTGCACTAGGGACCAAGCCTTTAAGTAAACGAGCCTTTGAGAGACATTCCAGATCCAAGCCGTAATGATAACCACCCTCAACAAACTCTCACATTGTGTGGTATTGATTTCCAATCTTTTGAATTTTGATTCTTCTTTTTAGCATCTTTTTTTTTTTTTTGAGGTACTGGGGATTGAATTCAGGGGCATTCTACCTCTGAGCTACATCCCCAGCCCTATTTTTTATTCTTTATTTTGAAACTGGGTCTCACTTACTTGCGGAGTGCCTCACTAAGTAGCTGAGGGTGGCTGCTGGCTGCGAACCCGGATCCTCCGGTCTCAGCCTCCCAAATGCTGGGATTACAAGTGTGCACCACCACGCCCGGCTCTTGATTCTTCTTTTTAAAGGAAGAAATAAAACACCGGAGTGGAAGCTGTCATTTGCTGTAGTTCAATTTTCCTTCCTCTTTCCTTTCCCAGAGGATACTATTCTCTGGAACTTTCCTGCCCACACATGATTTTATAATTTTGTTACATATATAATATAAAAAATGTGAAGTGCCATTCCATGTGTGTGTGTGTGTGTGTGTGTGTGTGTGTGTGTGTGTTTAAAAAAGTAATATGCATAGAATACTATTTAACAGCATCTTCATTTCTGACTCCCCATTATATAATCCAAATTCATCCAATTCATTTAATTGCTTACGCAGTATTCTAGCTTTTATACATAAAATGCTTATCCAATCCCTTTCTAGTGGACATTTACATTGGTCTTAGTTTGTAACTCTTACAAAATGTTGCAGTAAATATTTTTATATAAATACGTTTCCTCTATTATACACACAGTTTTCTTTGAGGCATATTTGTACAGGTAGAATTCTTGATTTGTCATAGAAAATGCCATTTATTTTTCAAACTTGATGTTCATCATTTTCCACTTTCAGCAGCACTGTATTGAAAACCCCCAATTTTCCACAATTTTATCAACCCTTTGGGTTGTCAGATTATAATTCTTGCCAATATAAGAGGTGTGCAATGGTTTTTCACTGCATCGATTTAAAGTTACATCTCCCTGACTACACTAATGAAGTTGAGCACCTTTTCATGATTATTGGCCATTTCATTTCCTCATTTCCAATTTCTCCCTGTTTCACAGTCCATGGCATAGTCTTTATTCTTTACTGGTTTGCAGAAATTCTTTATAATCCTCAACTTGTTATGTAGAGAAGATGCCATCTGCCAGTATGTGGCCTTTTAGTTTATGATATCCTATTAAAAATTTTTAATTTTAATTAGATAACAGTTTTCTTTTAGGGTTTCTGCTTTTCCCTTTTCCCACTAAGACTAAATTTGACTGTTCATATTCTGAACTTTTATTTTCTAGATTTTTTTTAGCATAGTATTAAGTAGGGACTTGATTTCGCTCCCTTTCACTTGTGGATAGTTTGAGCACCATCCATTGAATAAACCATTATTCCGAGTGGATTGTAATGCTGCTGGTCTCATTTAGGTGTCCACATGTAGTTTCTAGGCACATTGGGTTTTTTACACACACACACAAATATATATACATATGTATAAGAGGCACATATATCTGCCCCTATATTGATACTATAACGTAGACTGTTATTATCTGTGCCCTTATGTCAATACTATAGCAGTTTAGGCCTGCAGATGCTCAATGGGTAACTTGGTTTAGGCCTGCAGATGCTCAATGGGTAACTTGGTTTAGGCCTGCAGATGCTCAATGGGTAACTAGAAGCAAAATAAAGCTTGGCATCTCGCCTTCATTTTGTATGTGTCTCTTTTACTACCTTAAACTTTGGGTCAGGTCCAAGCTCAACTCTGAATAGAGGTGAGTTAATGACTTGAGGAATCTAATAAAAGATCATTTTCCCTAAATTTAACCTCTCTTATCCCTTCAAGACTGAGGAAATGAAGATAAGAGTGAGAGATTTTCAAGATTTGCAGGGACATTTCCCTATCCTAGGAAGTCTTTAGTCATCATCCTAAACCTGCAGTCACCTTGGATTCCAGGACGACAGAACTTGATCACCCCATAACGAATCACCCCCTACATGGAAGCAATTACCCCATGGCAGAAACTGAGGCTGATCCCTGAAGCAGGAGCAACCATCTCATGCAAACCAGATCATCTCATAGGAACCCGTAAATAATAAGGACTCTGCAGAACCAGCCCTGAGACGCTCACCCACACTATGGCCTAACCAGGATGACTCACTCTACCAGTAGTGCAAATCCCCCACAAACGTCTTTTGCAGACAGATCTTTGGTCACTGTACCCTATATCTGTCGCTTCCCAGCAGGGCCATGCTGATCAAAGCTCCTTCCTTGTCCTGCACCACTGCTGGTCTCCTTGATGGACATATTGGGATAGAAGGCCGAACCTGGTCTATTGTGACCACAGGGGCTAGGGCCTTTGCCCAAGGACTCCAGGAACAATACCATGTACGTTAATTACTATAACCTAATGTCCTGATAACTATTATCGGGACAATTTCCCCTTACACAAAATTATGCTAATTATTCTTGGTCATTTGCTTTTACAAATCAAGTTTAGGGTTATCTTATGGTCCTTATAGACCCCAAATCCCACCCCCCCCAAAATTTCTATTTTTATTATATCTCAGTGAAACTGAAATTATAGATTAAGTTTTGGAGGAAATAGTATACTGAGTCACCTCAGCCATGAATGTGGTATATTTTAGTCTTTGGAACTAGAGAATATTATGCTAAGTGACATTAGCCAGTCTCAGAAAACAAGTAGTTATATGTTTTCTCTCATATGTGGAAACTTGAGAGAAATTAGGGAACAAAAATAGACTTCAGATAAAGGTGCAGAGACTCCTATGGAGTGATGGAGGGATCTTAGGGGAGGGAGAAGGGAGGAAGGAGACATAATGGAGGTAACAGTTTAAATAATGCTATGCACACATACAATGTTATCAATACCAATCTCCATGATGTGACATGCACAGGGAAAGGGATGAAGCAGAGTGGAATCCAGACAGAAAACACATCAAGTGTTGTGTTTATCAATGTTCCTATCACACCTCACTATGATGGATAATTACAATGCACCAATAAAAGTATATTAAAAATACATAAAAATCTGATGCTCTTCGAGAGAGAATTTCAATAAAGATTCTACTTTATCTTTGTCAGATATTTCTCCTTAGGTATCTCACAGTTTTTTGGTAGTGTTTTTGCTAGTATACACTTAATTTTTTTCCCCATTTGCTACTTATTTTTGCTTCTCCATAGTAATGGTGCTGATTTTTGTACACTGACCTTATAGCTATTAAACTCAAATTCTTACTAACAATTTATAGTCTCTCTTTTACATTGATCATATCATCTGCAAATATGGGCAATTTTGTTCCTTTTAAAATCTCACTGCCCCTCCATTTTTTTTCTTATTAAGTAGCTAAAACCACAGCATGTTAGTAACTGAAAGGAATAAAAGAGGGCATCCTTACACTACTCCAAAAAACAAAATCATGTCATTTGCACGGAAATGAATGGAACTAGAGAACATCATGCTAGGTGAAATAGCCAGTCTCAGAAACTCAAGCATTGTATGTTTTCTCTCATATGTAGAAACTGGGAAACAGAAGAGACTTCAAATAAATGAGAGATTCCAATAAAATAGTGGGAGGGAATTAAGAGAGTAGGGAAACTTGATGCAGGAAACAGCCCAAATAATGCTATGTACATACACAAAATTGTCAACATGAATCTCCATAATATTTATGGGGTGGAAGAGGAAGTAGGGTAGTAGGAAGAGGAAGTAGGTCTGGAGGGAGACACATGTATGCATGTTTGATATAATTACAATGCACCAATAAAAGTATGCCTAAGAAAACTATATCTATTAGAAAAATATTCAAAATTAAGTATTATATTAACCATGGCTTTGGAGTTTTATTTTTACTTGTTGTTATAGACATTTTTATCCAAATAAGGAGGTTCTTTTCTATTTCTAAATTGCTATGAGTTCTTTTGCTTTGCTTTTTCTTACTTGGTATTTTTAATTATGAATACATATTATACTTTATTAATAGCTTTTTCCTGACTTGTGTATATCAAGAGGTGTTAAGTTTTTAAAAGAACAAACTTTCAAGGTACATATAACTTTTCTCCTCCAAGATGCACTTGAAAAGATGAAATCTCTAGTGTCCCAGCCAGACTGGGTCTAGACTAGATCTAATCTCCCAACTCTAAGCCACCAAGATTCCTTGTGCCCTCAGGAACTGCCACATACCACAGAGAAACGTAACTGATTATACGGTTGTCTGTTGAAATGTCTCCACCCTGTCTTGGTCTAAAGTTATCCTTAAATTTCCTTTGGGGGAAAAAAAAAGACCTATTCTGGTGTGTGTCTGCACTCCTAACCATCAGCTGCCCCTCACAGTAGCTGTCCCTGTGGGATCAGTATGAAGAGAAAGGGAACTGGAACTGATACTCAGTACCCACAGTGTCCATGGGCTCTTCGCTAGGAATGAGTGAGGTTATTGTCATTATATTCATTTCCCACTCAAGGAAACTAAACCTCAGAGAGGTTCAGTAACATGTTCAAAGTCTCACAGCAGACAGTGGTGGCAATGGGAATTTTTTTGGAGGGGGTATGGAGGGGTACCTGGGGATTGAATCCTCCTAGCTATACCCCATCTCTTGTTTTGAAACAGAACCTTACTAGGTTACTGAGAGTCTCACCAAGTTGCTGAGGCTGGTCACGAACCTTCAATCCTCTTGTCTCAGTCTTCCAAGTATCGAGATTACAGATGTGTGCTACCACGTCCAGCTGGCATTGGGATTAGAACCCAGGTCAGTGTGACTCCCACCCCGTGCTTTCTGCTGCTTATGGTGACCTCCTCCCTATCCTTCCCAGATCTACACACTCACCCAGTGGCATTACTTCTGGCTCCACGATGCAGACACCACAGAGCCAACAGAGCCACTCTCCTTTGTTTTATTTTTGTCTTTCCAACTACTTTGTAAATTAGTGGTTGGGGTTCCAAACCACCCACTCTGGAGAGTACTGTGAATAATATAATTAAGCACAGGAAATGGTTCATTGTTGTTAGTCTGCCACCTAACAATGAAGGTCAGGGGATGCTCAGGAAGTGGATTTTTCCTAGATGGGAATCAAGGGAGGGACCCAAGAGGAGTCTCTTCTGAGAGCTATGACAACATGGGCTGGGATCCTACACAGTGCTCCCCTACAGCCAGAGAGCAGACAGCATCCTGGAAGAGCCCACGGCTACAGTCCTCTGGGCAGGGAGCAGCCCCCTTAGAGAGCAGAGCTCCCTTTAGTGGTAGCAATCTAAGGGAGACAAGAAACAGAAGAACTCAGGTGTAATGACCCCAAGCTAGAGGCCTTCCTGCCTCTCATGGCATTATCCCATTTGATTCTAAAGATAAAATAAAATAAAATCCCCAAATTGGAGGTGGTATTATATTGTTTTATGGATGACTGGGTGGAGGGTCCAATAAATGCTTTATCCAAGATACCCCCAAAGCCTGAATAGTAGAACTAGATTCAGAACTAAGTCTACTTTTCTTTAGGCCTTAACCCTACACTTCATAAATCACCTGATTTTATAGCCAATTTCCTAAAACATGCCCTTAAGGACAATATAGTGCAGTTGTTCAGAACATGGACTCCAGATGCCTTAATTCAAATCCCACATCAATGCTTTGTAAGTTCTAAGACTCTATGCTGGTTATTCATAAACATCTCTGGGCCTCCATTTCTGAATGTATAAAGTGAGAAAAACAGCAGTACCTACTTCAAAGGGCATAAATGGGTTACTATTTGCAAAGATCTTAAAACAATGCAGGGCACATATTAAGGACTATGTATAAGTAATTTTTTTGCCACATACCAAATTGCCTTAAGACCTAGAAGCTTAAAAGAATAAACATTTATCATATAAGTTCTGCAGGTCAGGAATTTGAGTGGTTCTGGTCCCTGATGCAGCTACAATTGAGACATGAGCCAGCACTGCAATCAACCGAAGGTTTGGAGACCTGGGCTGGAAGACCTGCTTCCAAGGTGGCTCAATTCACGTGGTCGGCATGTTAGGGCCGGCCATTGGCAGGAGGCCTCTCTTCTCCATATGAGCTACTCACTCCCCAGATAGCTCGAGTATCCTCACAACATGGTGATCTGCTTCCCCCCAGGGTAAGAGGTCCAAGAAAGCACGGCGGAAGTATCAGCATCTTTCTTTCTTTTTTTTTTTTTTTTGCAGTACTGGGGATTGAACTCAGGGGCATTCTACCTCCGAGCTACACCCCCAGCCCTATTTTTTTATTCTTTATTTTGAAACAGGGTCTCACTAAGTTGCAGAGTGCCTCACTAGGTAGCTGATGCTGGCCGCGAACCCGGATCCTCTGGTCTCAGCCTCCCGAATGCTGGGATTACAATCGTGCGCCACCACATCCGGCTACCAGCATCTTTCTTGACCTGGCCTTAGAAGATGCACATCATTTCTGCCTTCTTTTATTCGTTTTTTGTGGAAGGGAATTGTTTACTTTAAAAGGGGATTAGACAAGGGTGTGAATACTAGGAATTTAGGAATACAAGGGGCCAATCTTGCAGGCTACTATGACTCAGGTCTACTAAACAAAAGAAAGAAGTCAGATCTTAATTTTGCTTACATAACACGAGACAACCAATAAGCATTCAGAACATGAAATGAACAGAACATGAATGAAAAGGAGAAATGCCTGTGTCATTCCAGCCAAGTTCCATTTTAGCTCTCCCATATTTAATTATCTACTTTCTAAGCTATTTCCAAAGAAGGAAGTGTTTGCTCTCAATTTCTACAAGTCATTATCTCCATGAATTAGCTCTCAAATTTCATCTTCATATAAAAAGTATATGGAGTGGCAACCTCAAACCCAAGCACTATGTAACTTTCTTTTTCATCCAAATATAACACTGTGAAATACTTCCTCTGAATCAAGAAGGCTCAAAATAAAGACATCTGAAATTCGATGCCTTGGTCGAAACGTTTGCATGAATGCGATCGTACAGCAAGCAGTATGTGTCCCAAGACAATTGTGGGAAAGTTCCTCCTTGCACAAAGGCAGGCTCTCTGCTTCCTCTTCTTCCCACCAAAGCTGTACTCTGAAGATAAGACTGGTTGAAACCCTATGAGCAGCTGCTTACTAAAGTTAGAGAAAATAACGAGCTAGAGGAAGGTAGGGCCAAAAGACTAAGCAACTACCACTGAGGGTCCTGGCGTGGCCTTCAAGGTGCTTTAGACTCTGTTTACTTAAGAACATCAGAGAGTAAGCAGCTTTCTCACATCAGATCCACACCAGAGATTTCAGACTCAGGGACACGTCGCAGCAATGACATTCCCACTCAGTGCTAGGATGACCTTTTCAACAATGTCAGCAATTCAACTCTGGGTGATAGTCTCAACAGCACCGTTGCCTTCGCTCACCAGAAGCATGACCATTTGTTCCCAGACAGCATTGCTGGCATACATCTTCCACAATGACTGAAGTTGTCCCTGAGGACATCAGACCCAAGCCAAAGAGATATGACTGACAGTCTTGAGAAGAAGCTCCTATACCTTCCCTGGTCTCCGCTGGTAACAAAGGAGAAAAGCGACCACACCTTGGCTTTTACTAGGTGCAGAGACTGCAGGAGAGCACAAGGTATTCATGCACGTGCCGCTCACTCTGGGCTGTGCTCCCTAGATCTCACCATTGAAAGATGCCAACATGATTTCTATAATCACAGGCTTTGAGCCGGGTGTGGTGGTGCACGCTTGTAATCCCAGCATTTGGGAGGCTGAGACCGGAGGATCCAGGTTTGCAGCCAGCCTCAGCTACCTAGTGAGGCACTCCGCAACTTAATGAGACCCTGTTTCAAAATAATGAATAAAAAAAATAGGGCTAAGGGTATAGCTCAGAGGTAGAATGCCCCTGAGTTCAATTCCCAATACCCCTCCCCCCCAAAAAAAGACAAAACAAAAAAACAATCACTGGCTTTGTGTTTTCACCCTCAACAGATCCTTGAATGTATCAAGGACAGATTCATGAGGATACAAGAATCATGTAGTCAGGATCAAGAAAGGGGTCACTGGTGGTCACAATCTTCACTAGGCCCAAAGGGACACCTGTATAGGAACCTTCTCTTCAGTGCCCGTTGAAAGGGCAGGTCAATGCTGGCTGGAAATGCTCATCTTTAGCAACGAGTATATTTGCTAAATCTTGATCAAATAACGACATCATTGAATCCTGAACCTTCTTTCCCATTTTACACTGACTTCTTTGATGCTCATTTCGTTTTAAATGCTAAGGATAAGTGCACACCTTGCATTTACCTTTTAGAAAGGCAACAGCATGGTAAATTCAAGATATAACCCAAATTCAGTGTGTGAAATAGAACTTCAATTCTACTTGTGACATGGAGTAAAACCCTAGACAAAAACAAAACAAACTCCTTTAAAATATGCTTGGCAGTCATGCATGAGAGAGAGATAGGAGAGTCTGGAACTTTTTACTCTGGTGTCATCCCAGAATTTTTTCCCCCCATATAGTTCAAGTTACATTTGGACTCGACATTTTCAGATTTACTATCTTCTAACTTCCTCACCTCAAATCATCTGGCGAGCATAAGAGTAAAATCCTATCTCCTCACATATGCAGGTAATTAATTCTTGTTCATCCCCATGCACGGCTGGGCTGCCCTGTGCAGTAGGTGCACAGGGTTAAATACAAATTGAGATGTGTCTTAAGTATAAAGCACACTCGATATTTCAAAGACCGGTATGCAAAAGCACAATGTAAAAATGTCTCAGTCTATTGATGGCATGTTGAAATAATAGCTTGGAAATACTGAGTTAAATTAAAAATATGACTGAAATATTTCACTTGTTTTCTTTTGTTAAAATATGGCCATAAGAAATATTTTTTTAAGATACAGCTGTAAGAAATGTGGCTCACACATATGGCTCACATATCTCTACTGGCTGGTGCTCGACCAGATACTCAACATTAGCGATTATACATGGGCAGGAAAGTCCACACAGGACAAATAGAGTCTGTATGATCTATACAATGTTAATCCAAAGGGTGATTTTAACTTTAAATAACTGCTGAACTTTACAAAATCAGGCAATTAAAAACAGACCAATTCCAGCCGGGCGTGGTGGCGCACGCTTGTAATCCCAGCATTCGGGAGGCTGAGACTGGAGGATCCGGGTTCGCGGCCAGCCTCAGCTACCTAGTGAGGCACTCCGCAACTTAGTGAGACTTGGTTTCAAAATAAAGAATAAAAAATAGGGCTGGGGGTGTAGCTCGGAGGTAGAATGCCCATGAGTTCAACCCCCAGTACCG
>PVLC010012834.1:0-12095 GCA_004027655.1 Graphiurus murinus
AGGGGAGGGGAGGGGAGGGGAGGGGAGAAAAACAAAGATAAGGCACCAGTAATAGACGTTAGCAGCAGATGCCCTCAGAAGGTCAGACAGGGCTGGCACTCCTTGGTGTTCTCCTGTCCTAGGAGCAACCTTGACTAGACATTCTACAGCCAAGATCAAATAGAATTAATAAATAAACCATCTAGTGGATCCAAAATTCCAGTGCTCCACTTCTTGCTGTGAGGCCAGTACTACCAGATACTATTTTTGAGTGGAAGAGAAGAGTGAAAAGAAGTAGAAATCTGAGAGGCCTGGCAATTTTACTTAAAGAGGAAAACATTGATATAAAGGGACAGTTTGGTTATGATACAGGACTAAGTTTACTGGTTTAGGGAAAATATTGCTATTATTATTTATTTTCAACCTTGCCAGCACATGGAAATTCCTAAGGAAGACTAGAGCTATTTTACAGAAAGAAAGACTACATTTTTCTCTGTGTGGTGTGAGTAGAATTTCTGGGTCCACTACACTAATATAAAAGATTAATATTTGATTTGTACATTACAATTCTGCAGTATTAGATTTAGAATATCTCATTCACTATGTATCAATAGTGCCAGTACAGTTATTGAGGCATAATGGGATTTTAGTAAGCATATGCTGAACAAATCTAAAAACTAAATAAATGAATAGATTTAAAATACACCTCTTTGAGATAAGTATCATTGCAATGCCTATTATACACATGAGAAAATCAAGGATTGTGAATGTTAACTGGGTTGTTGAAAAATCATATACAACTTGGGATTACATTAGAGCTTGAGTCAGGTCTCTAGACTCCAGGGACATTTGCTCTTTCCACTATCATTTATTCTCTTTCCAATCTTATGCCAACCACAAATCCACTGTTAAGACGCTAAAGGACATGGAGAGATTTTCTAAAGCTCACTATAGGCCTAGGATCCAACTTACTAACTCATGATTTGGGTTACTATTCTTTCATGAGAAATCTGTGGTTAACAGTTCTCACATATTCATGTCTGACATAAATTTCTTCATGGCTCTGTTCAAGAATGTACAAACCACCTCCTTGGCACTAGTTCCTGCTCACAGTAAAAGCATTTTCAACTCCTTTTAGTGCTTACCCAACAGTTTCTGTCTTTGGGGCCCCAGATGGAGAATGCAGGATTGCAGTCTAATGCTGGATGCTTATGGCTTCTGTCTTCCTGCTTACACGCAGTGTTCTTTGCACAACAGAGAGAGGTCCTTTAATCTTGGACTCTTGGGATAATGCATGCACAGTTGTACAAATATTTCTATATAGGTAAGAAGGGCAAAAGCAAGACTGAAGACCAGATAGAAGTGTTCAATTTTAAATACAGCATCTATAAGTAAGGGTGTGGGACAGTTTTGAAAGATGAAAGCTTAGAAGATTAAAGTTGAAAAAGACCTTAGAAATCGCCTGGCTTACCTATGCAGGTAAGGAACTGTAGCCCAAAAGACAGATGAGGCTCACCCAGGGTTAGGCAGCCTGAAGTTCTAAGACATGCTGGCTTTGTCTTTAGAGAACTAATAAGAATCCGACTCTTCTATTTCCTACCCCCAGTCCCACTACTCTATATTCATTTCCTAGCAGGAGGCTCTTCCACTAAGAATATTTGACATTTTTTATTAAGAAGATTCTACATTCTCCATTTCAAATCCTAGGGACATTTTTTGTAGAGTTTAAGCCACTTGCCAATGGCCACCCAGTAAAGATACTATTTTGACTAATATCCTTCTGATTTCTTATCTCCAGACCCCAAAATCTCTACCGTTCACAAATGTATGATGCATATTCATTGTAACCTTCCTTTCTATGAAAAAAAAATGCAAAAACAAAATTGTGTTGACTCTCTCTTAAAGGATAAAGTATGAGTTTCACATTTCGGTTTCTTAATAATCTGGCCCCAAGCTATCCTGAGCCTTCAACATTCCACTGACCTTTGCTTAGCCTTCCAAAGGTTCCTTACCATGCCCAGAGCATGCCATATACTACCACACCTCCAGGCCAGTTCTTTCTCTGATTCCTTCAAGCCCTCTGCGTTGAGCACTGTGTCCCTCTTTCTTTACATGCTAAATAATTCTCATCCTTGAACCCTAAGTTCAATGATTCCTCCTCTGGGAGGCATTTTCTAAGTGGTCATAATAAAATGCAATGTTTATTCCTTTGTGTCTCCATATTACCCTGTACTTGGATTGTGGCATTTAAGTCATATTTCAATTTAGTAATCCCAACTCATGTTTATAAAAGGAATGAACGTCATACATTAAAGAGAGAAAAAATATAATTATTTACTTCTTAAAATAGGAAGGTGGAAAAAAGCATTATGCTTATAAATATCTCCCTTTCCCCTTCATTTAATATTTTACAAGACACTAACATCTTGTATCTTTGTTTCTATTCTAGAAGTAGAGTGGTGAAAGCCGGCCATGGTGGCACACACTTGTAATCCCAGTACATGGGAGACTGAGACTAGAGGATCCGCAGGTTCAAGCCCAGTCTCTGCTACTTAGTGAGACCCTGCTTCAATCAATGAATCAATCAATCAATCAATTGGACTATTGGTATAGCTCGAGGGTAGAATGTCCCTCAAATTCTCAATACCACATACACCGCACACACACACACACACACACACACACACACACACACACACACACGTAGAGCAGGGATCAGAAAATTTAGGTTGACTTGATCAAGGTTACAGAGCTTAACTGGCATAGCTAGGATTCCATCAATGTCTTCTAAACCCAAATTCAAGGGCTCTTTCTGTTACATGTTTGTTGCCTCCCATGCATACACCCCAAATTTTCAAACTACAAGAATAAAACTTAGTGGACTCCAAATATCTTCTCCTGTGGTACGCTATTCTGGGTATGAGTGGACTCCAGATTTTTCTACAGGTATGAGAACATTCTGTTTTTATAGTTTGGAATGACTAAATATTTACTTCCAAATATGGCTGAGATTGTTTTTCCTATCATTTGCATAATGAAACTCACCATGGACTGCCTTGTGTACTAATTCTTCTCCCCCTACACACCCCAGAAATCCCCCTGGAACTATAGGACCATATCACATTTCTTATAAGGAAAAATGCATCTGCCAGCAATTTCAATTTAATCTCTAGCCCAGACCATCTGCCCCAAACCAGTATTAAATATTTTGCTGATGTATATTTGTTATTTTTTACCAGACTCAGAGCATATATTATGCATTCATTTATTTATTTTAAGCACTGACTGACATTAAAAGTAGAGTTATTTACCATGTACTGAATGACTTGATAAAAGCAAGTGCTGCCAGGTAGCATTTGAGGAGTGGCCTTTGCAAAAATTTTCTCAGGATGGAGCAATTGCAATGAAACAAAATTGCAGAATTTTGTTCCCAAGAATCAGTTCCAAAGACCTCTCTCAAGCACAGTATTTGTGAACAGCAAGAATCCTCAGAGTACAGGGCTTATTTAAGAAGCTTCTGAGAGCATGTAGTATCATAGAACCTTTTCACTGAAAGGGTGCTTTGAGTCTATTCATGCTCCACCTGTTGTATGTGGTTTGGAAAGGAAGGTGCAAAAAAAGAAGCTTAAAGTCACATAAGAGCTGGCACACAGTTAGGACTGGAATCCAGAAATCCTGATATCCTGGTCCTGATAACATTTACTTTGCCCTATACTTTATGGAAAAATACAGAAGCATATTAGTGTTATGATAATGAATGCAATCTTTTGAGTAGGTGGAATCTATGTTTACGTGCCGGCTCTGCCACTCAGTAGCTGTGACATAGAAATGTTTCTCAATCTCTCTGAACTTCAGTTTCCATATCTGTGAAGTAGAGTAATAAGAATATCTACTTCATAAATGCACCTAATTCTTAGAATGTCTGTGAGGATAAAATGTGCAAGTCTGGAAAACTCTTAGCATACCATTTAACACAATGAGTTCTCGGTAAATTTTCATTTTTGTGATGATAATCCTATTGCTTCTACATTCTTCTTCTTTTCATATCTTGAATTATGGCAAGGACAAAATTAGAAGTACTGGTTATATTTTTTTATAGAAAGGAAAATTAATACAAAAAAACTTTAAATAGAAAAAGGACCTGATATCACTTCTTAAATGAGAGAGTTAATATAACTTAAAATCATATCTCTCACAACCTCATCTAGGGCTTGTTTAGCTAACCACAATAGATTCAAAATGTGCCTTTCTTTGGTGACAATCTTTGATATTGGCTGGCTGCTCTCAAAACAATTCCAAAACAATAGAATATTGCACAGCACTTCAGAGATAGCCATATCAATGGGTAATGGATGTGCTTAGCATATTGTCTCTGGAATGCCTTCTCTACTAAAAGGGAATTATCTTCTTGCTAAAATCACACACACATGCCTCACAAGTGTTCCTCCCTCCAATCACCAACAGTAACACCAGTGAGTTTCAGAAGGCACATTTTTATTTGTTTCCATATACTAGCACTCAGGCCCATTTGTGAGCATGACCCCAGTGAATATCTTTTGAATGAATGAAGAGCACTGTCATGGAGTTTAGTCTTAAGAGGAGCACTGTGGAAGATACTGCTGAAGGTAGTTACTGAATCTTCAGTGACTCTGCATTCCTTGGGAATGGCTGCAATACTCAGGAGTGAGCACATGGCCTTGACTGTTCAACAAGGTCCTGCCTTAAGTAGAGCTCATTAAACCATAGGTCAGTACCTGATCTAAGTCAGGACAATCAGGAAATCTGATATAAAAAATGGAGAAAGAAGGCTAGTTTTGTTGACATTGAGTCATATTCATGTTAATTCCTGAGTTGGCATTCCCCAAATGTTTAATGCTGAGACCCCCCCCACACACCCAATCCCAAGGAGTACTGGGAGATTCCCCCAAAGTTTTGTTCAACTTTCCTTTAAATACTGTGAAAGACCTCAATGTGCTTCCAATATCATTATTTTCTGTTGTGTTATTGTCTTTCATTTATAACCAAAAACAACTTCATTAACAAAAGTGGGGTCAAAAATTATCTTTCAATGATTAGCACCACTTCTTCAGAAGGGAACTGCCATATTTTGGAAAAATGATGTGATAAGCTACTGGGGACATGATGAAATCTAAGATCACGAGTTTCAACTGGGCATAAGGAAACACAAGATTAAATACTGGCAATTTATAAGAAGGGAAGAGGAATTTAGAGAGGGAACAAACAGAAGAAAGATAAAGGAAGTGAAAAGAATGGAGATAAGATTATTTATGGTTTAAGATATGGAAAAGACAAAGAAGCCCAAATTTACAGAAATTACTAAAGATATTTTAAGAACAGGTGTGACTAATATTAAAGTTTAAGGATTTTTGCATTGTTACAAATCCCAACCATCTCCTCAAATTTTTAGGAAAGTCTATTCCATACACAAAGATTTTATATAGTGGCTTAATTTCTGTGTATCTGTGTGTGTGTGTGTGTGTGTGTGTGTGTGTCTGTGGGTGTATATGAATGCATGTATACTTGCAAGTGTTTGAATTTGGATATATCCAGGAGAGGGGCTGAATTCTTTGTTGGGGTCAATAAGGACATCATATTCAGGACAGCATGATCCATAAACTGAACTACTAATACAGAGAGTTTTGGGATAGCAATAACTCAGAATGCCAAAATCCTCTCCACCCCACCCCTGCAAAAAAAAAAAAAAAAATCTGTGGGAGAGGTTGAAGGAATATAGAGCTCCCAATATACAGAGCTTTGAGCTAATTTCATGTAAATCTCAAACAACAGGACACCTCAGCTGACATCTAACTTATTACATAGCCTGCTTTGACAAGTGGCCCTGGCAAATTACTTTTCTCTTTGCTGCAGATCCTAGTCAAGCCAGAGCTAGTGCTCAGGGATCTTGATTCCCAACCTTCTGTATTATTATGAGAATTTTGGAACAGATGGTCAATTCCACAGATACTTCCCTAATATCAGACTTTAGTATCTCTTTCTCCAGTTCTTATCCATTCATTCATTGTACATGTATATCTAATAATTCAATAAATATGTATTGATTACTCATCTACTATGTGTTATTCACTATTCTAGACACCTGGGATATTCCAGTCAATGAAACAAGAAAATCCTTACATTTCCATTCTGGAACACTGGATTTTTAAAATAGGAATTTTGGGCATAATTTAAAAGCAAAAATTAAAATAGAAAACAGAAAAGCATATAGGGGAAGGGAAGATGAAGAGAGGAACCTATCCAGAGTTTCCAAGCCATCAGAGAAACCACTTTCTGCAGATAGTTCTGAAAGTATGAGGTCTCATACTACTGCCAGTGAGTAAAGGCAAAGCATGCTGGGAGGACTCTGCACTTTCAGGAGAGGACACCCAGGGTTATTGACAAAACAGTGAATGATTTCTTAATAGAATACAGTCAGCAGAGATATAGGTTATGGCATAATTAACATAACATGAATTTTTTAAAACCCCAGGTGTGGGCTGCCAGCAGGTGATAGGCCAGACACAGAGAAGGGTTGAGAGCTGGGTAGAGGCTTGCTGCCCTCTTTACCCTAGAGCATGGTGAAGGCTTTACACCTGGGTCCCATCAGCCTGTGACAAATACCAGCCTGGGAGTCAGGAGAACTCATCAGGTTCTACCATGAACTCACTGTGTGACCTTCAGCAAATCCTGTCCCCTCTCTGGGCCCTCAGTTTAGTTCCCTATAGGAAAAATGAGGGTGTTAGACTGAATATTCTTAAGATTAAATGATCCTGTAGACCTTTTTTTCAAACATACCATTATAAATTTCAAACAAATACATCATTTCCAACCTCCTTAAATAAAGCCCTACAATCTTAGTTAAAACTAGAACTGCTCTAAGAGTAAAAGGGGAGGGAAGGGGACAGATACAAATTCACTGACTCTTTTCTTCTTGGCAGAATGACCTTTGCTTCACTCCATGAGGGGAGGAGAGTCCCCAAGTCATCTTAGCTACACACTTCCTGCTCTCTGAGGAGACACCTGCCCCTGGAAGTCATCCTCATCTTGTGAAGCCAACTCTGGAGTCTCCTGTTTACCTCAGCTGGAAGATCATTAGGGCTCCTCTCACCATACCTTATCTACCAATTTAATTCCCTCCTCTGGCCCTGCTGATGTCCAGACTTCCTCTGGTATCTGTCCTCAGCTGACCACTCCTCTCCATGTGTCTGGGGCCATCTTCTAATCCAATACAATCTCTCACCTTCTCCTCCCTCCCTTTCTCACAAATACTGTGCTCACTAAACAATGGGATAACAGTGCACACCTCACAGAGTAGCTTCGGGAGTGGAATCAATGAATATGTTGTGTTAATATTTAGTATGGTGTTTGGCACATAATAAGCATTAGGCATTTTTATTATTGATATTATTATTATTAATTTTTGTTGTTAGTAGGATTATGTAGGTGCCAGCAATGTCATAGCTTATACTTTGGTGAACCATCAGATTCACTAATCTTGATTTACCTATCAGCAGCTTTAATTTTGCCTTCCTGATTTCATCTCTCTCCACCCACTTTCTTTTTTCTTAATGACTTCTACATTCATGTGCATGATCCATCCAATACCATGGCTTTTTACCTCAATGCTATACCTTTAGCAAACATAACAATGCCTGGCTTGTGGTAAAATGTCAATACTTTCTGATAAATAAAGAGTTCCAAATGATCTTTATGTTTACTCCATTTCAGTTCTACTTCTCTCTCTTTTTATCGCATACAATCTCAGATTCTCTCATTGCAGTTCCCAAATGACAACTTGAAAGTTAATCTGAAGAAGTATTTACAACACAATAATTATTTTAAATCTAGTCCATCTTTCCTACCACTTGATAGTCAACAGCCCTCTTCTTGTTTTTTCCTTCCCTTTCATGTCCAACATTATAATTATTTCCACAAACACCTTCCATTACCTTGACAACATTCATAGTTTTTCCTCCTAAGATGGCAAAGCTCAAACCCAGAATGAACTCCTTTGTTTACCTTATGCAGGCCCCAAATCATTGAGAAAAATGGATATCTAGGTAGAATGATTGCACTTTAAATTCATGATCTTAGTCCTCAAGCAGCTGTTATCACTACTTAGAAATTCGACAAATTTATTCTGGCAAATAGCTTCACTTTTTTTCCCTCTGATAAAAGTCAGTTCAGACCTTGATCTAGCTCTCAAAATCCATATTCTTTTTCCCTCATTTCTATTCTTAGAGGATAATATCGCCTAATATTTTCATTTTAGAAACCATCAGACAGAAGCATGCTTACCACATCTCTCTACCCCTATTTCTGTGGATGAAGGAATTGTTCCTAACAGAGGCCCTCAGGGTGTCCTCACTTGCTCAAGGACTGCATTCTTTTGGCCATTGCATGTGTCTTCTGCATCATCAGTCCTGTTCCTGAATCATTCTATTAACAATCAACCTTCACCCTGTGACTAGACACTCCATCCACCATCAGCTATTGCTCGCTTCTCTGCTCCTCTTCATGGCCTAACTTGTGCAAATAATGCTGCCTGTACCTCATATTCTTCAATGATGATTTGATTCATTCCACTCTTGGATTTCCTCCTACCTCTGGCCACTTATTTTTCCATTTCTGTTTGGTTTCCTTCTGTTCAACCTCTAACTATTGAAAAGACCATTGGGTTTAATCCTATACACATCTATTCTTTTTTATTCCACCTTTCTTCCTAGGGTTTCTCATCCAAATATAGACACTGAATATAATCTAGAGGCTGACAATCTCAAATAAATGTCTCTACCCCAGTGTTCTCCTCTGAAATCCAAGCTTGTATATATAAAAGTCTATTCTTCCGTGGAGATCTCACAAGTATCTAGCACTTGTCATTTTCAAATTAGAAGTGCCTATTCTCCTATTCCACCCACATTTATGATATTTCAAAATTCCCCAATGTAACCAATGACAATATTCAACTAGCTCCCCAAGTCAGAATCCTTGATTCCTCAATCTCTTTACTCCCAGATCTAAACAATCTTTTAATAATCTATCTTCCAATATGTATCATAAGCCCCTCCTCTTTTTTAACTTTCAGTACTGGGGATTAAACCCAGGGGTATTCTACACCCCTAGCCCTATTTTATTTTTTAATTTTGAAACAGGGTCTTACTAAGTTGCTAAAAGTCTCACTAAGTTGCTGACACTGGCTTCAAAACTGTGATCCTCCTGTCTCAGCTTCCTAAGTACTGAAATCACAGGTATGTGCCACCACATCCAGTTCACAACCCCTTTAACTTCTTTTCATTTCAACTGCAACTCATCCTAATTTAAACCACTGTTTTCTTAGTAGTGCAACTAGCCTCTTTTACAGTGGTTCACTATATTCTAGTCCCTGGCACAAAGTTGGTTTTCAATAAATATCTGTTAAATAATGATGAATGAACTCTAAGACTACAAAAACTGTATTTTGAAAGATACTTGACTAAACTGTGAGCTTCCTAAGGACAGAGGCTGATCTGATTTATCTTTATTTCTCCAGCATTCAACGCAGGCAAAAAATAGGTTTCTCAGGGAAGGCTTTTTGAACTAAATTGAGATGCAGACTTTGAATGTGACATTTCAAATGATATAATATACCAGCTTTACAATCCTAGCAACTGCCTAACTCTGCTCATGCTCTGCTGAGTTAGAGTTTTCAGGATTCTTAAAGAGGCAACATATATAATAATAAAGAGGGCCTGGAATTTGAAACAACTAAAATATGCTTAGAATCCCTGCTTTCCCTCTTAGTAGCCACCAAGTAGCAATTACTTAAGGTAATTGGTTAATATTCAAGTGCCTGTTTTCTATAATAGAACAGACATAGATAAATCGAGTTCTTAATGAAGATTAAGATAATATATTTGAAAGAACAAGCACATTGTCACTTTACAGAGAATGTAAGTTCTTCTATTAGAATTTAAGAATAAATCCCATTTGAGCTGGAAGTGCTCTTAGAGACCATATAGTAACTTTTCTAATTCTACAGGTTGGAATTTGCTTAGGGTCACACAAAATAGTAGTGTGAAGGCTGAAGATAGCATATGTATATTTTCTATTATTTTCTTGTTATAAAGATGATATTATAAAGTTCTGGGTGTGATTTTAGGAAAGGAAAATACTACAGTATTATTATAGTAACCATGCTGTAGAAAACAACCTTAAGAATTTATAGATAAACAAAAACTTTAAGGCAGTAACCTATATCAAGGAACTGTTATCCATCCTAATTTGATCAACAAATATATATTGGATACATACTGTACTTGAGCTAAGTATAATGATAGTCCTCATAGAAACTGTTATAATTTAAAGCCAAGCAATGCACACTTCTACTCAATGCAAAGTTAAATTTTAATGTTGACACATTTTCTCATCATTAAACATCTATGAAATTCAGATACATCTTCCAGATTCTGTAACAACCGTGACCTGAGTCGATATATCCAAAATCATCAATGTGTCAGTGGCTGGCAAGAATGTACTAAGGAGACAGTGGCCACTCTGAACAAAGACTGCATCACCATGCTCTTAAAGGTATAGATGACACTCCTTTATGGAAAAACTAGTTTATTGATAGCTCTAAGTAAAAAAGTAATTCCAAAGATTTGGAACCTAAATGACTTCAAACTACCTCAACACTGTTTGGTGATACTGGAGACTGAACCCAGGGGCATTCTACTTCTGAACTAAAACCCCAGCCCTATTTTTTTTTTTGAAACAGGGTCTCACTAAGTTGTAGAAGGCCTCACTAACTTGCTGAGGCTGGCTTCGAACCTAAGATCCTCCTGTGTCAGTCCCCCAAATACTAGGATTACAAGCATGTGCCACCATCCCCTGCTTACTGTAACACTGTATTTATGTGTATATTTGTTATGTTCAGAGAGATCTATGAAAAAAAATCTGTGTAAATAAGTTTAAAAGTAATCTTTCAATAAATAGAAAATAAAAATTCAACATAGTAAGAAAACATTGCACCAGAGTTTAATTGGCAGCATTTTTCTTCCTTAGTAATACACAAAGTAATGGTGCATCTTATCGTTGACAGCTTCTTAAATTTGATGAAATGTGGTAACACCAAATAAAATGCTGCAGGCTATATAACACTTTCTAGCAAAAAATATTCCAATCATAGCAATCTTGTACTGATTAACAAAGATTTAGGTTGTGATTCCACTAAAATACGATTAACCCAGTTATTGAACAGCACATATAATTAATTATAGTGTAGTAGTTAAGAGTAAGAACTCTGGAATCTAACAAACTACACTTTTATTCCTGACTCTACCGCTTATCAACTCTGTGACTTTAGACAATTTGCTTAGATTGACTCTCAGTTTTTATTTTCCAAAATTGGTGCAATAATACTACCTATCTCAGCCAGGCATGGTAGCACATACTTGTAATTCCAGTAATTGGGAGGCTTTCAGGAAGATTGAAGGTTCAAGGCCAGCCTCAGCAACTTAGCAAAGCCCTCTGCAATTTAGTCAGACCCTGTTTCAAAATAAAAAAGAAAATGAAATGGGAAGGCAGTGTAGCACACAGATATCTTTTGAAGTTTGATGCAAAGACTAAATGAGATAATGTAAACAAAGCAATTAGCAGTAATTAGCACCTAGGAATGGCCCAGTGTCTGTTAACCACTATATTATTATTGCCCACTATTTTAATTATAGTAACATATATCACTTGATCCTTACAACATCCATTTGAGATTATTATTATCAGACCCATAAACTTTGCCAGGTGTGATGGCTCCTGCCTATAATCCTAGTACTTGGGCTAAGACAAAAAGATTGCAGGTTCAAGACCAGTCTTAGCAACTTAGCAAGACTCTTATCAACTAGTGAGATCCTATTTTCAAAAACAAAAAATAAAAATAGGTAGAATGCCCTGGGTTCAATACCCAGAATAAAAATTAAAAAAAAAAAGAAGAAAGAAAAGGAAGGCAGGCAGGCAAGCTTAAGTTCCTTGTCACTCAATATTTTTGAAAAGTTCAGTTGGGAGAGGGAAAAATAGATGAAAAGGAGCCTAAAATGTATATAGTTAACCTACTCTTCAAGATATTC
>PVLC010012834.1:12195-43364 GCA_004027655.1 Graphiurus murinus
GGTACTGGGGATTGAACTCAGGGGCATTCTACCTCTGAGCTACACCCCCAGCCCTATTTTTTATTCTTTATTTTGAAACCGAGTCTCTCTAAGTTGCGGAATGCCTCACTAGGTAGCTGAGGCTGGCCGCGAACCCGGATCCTCCAGTCTCAGCCTCCCGAATGCTGGGATTACAAGCGTGCGCCACCACGCCCGGCTTACTCTTCAAGATATTCTGAAAATTATCTAGATCAATCTATGTCAAAATAGAACACTATTTCAGTATATTATAGGTTTGTTTTTATCAACAGGGCAGTTAACAATGAACTAAATTGAGAGATATTATAAGAAATAGTCTTTATAAATACTTTTTCCTTGAAGTTATGAAAGTGGCTGAGAATGTTGTGTTTATCACATACTTAACTACATTCTTTTTAAAGATGACCTGCCCTCTCTCTATCCCTTGGATTTCAGTCTCAATGTAAGCTGTATGTTTCCAAATAAATTGAATCAAATTTTGTATTGGATAGTGTGAACCATAGTGTTGTTCTTATATCTCTCTTTGCCTTGTTGCTAAGAAACTCAAAGTCAAGTTTACTACTCAACCTCAAGAAGTGTGGACACCACCCCTAGTTCTGGCTTCTTCTATTTCCTACTCTTATTTTTCTAAGAAGGGACAACTTGTGGGATATCTATATGATCGGAAAAGACTTGGTGCCTTCTGGGAACTGAGAGAAGACCATGTAGTTGGATCATTTTTAGACGGAAAAATAGATACAGCCAGGTGGGTGGGGGTCTTGGAAGACATAATGTGTTCTGTATTTTTATAATTCTCTTCAAGGATTCTATGTCAAGTAAAATGTAAAAAATGAATTGGTCAACAAAATAAATATATAAATAAATACTAGCATGTTTCTGAATTCTATAGGTATCCTATTGGGGAAAAACAAATTAAAGAGGGAGGTAGGAAGAGGAAAGAAGGAATATTTAGGAAGGGAATTGTTTAAATAATGTTATGTCCATATATGCCCACTACCAATCTCACTAACATGCATGAGAGGGAGGAGGGAGGATTGTTCTGGGAAGCAGAGGTAAATACATCAAGTGATATGTGCATGTATGTTTGTATCACTTGAATCTCACTGGGACGTATAATTACGATGCACCAATAAAAGTATAAAAATTAATTAAGTTGCCTTTCTCCTGCTTCCAACTCTTGTTCTCAATAAAAATTCCTCTACAATCAGCAGATTGAAGAAGAGAACCATGAAAGTCAAATGATAGTAGGTAAAGCAACATTTTTAAGAAGAATGGCATAAATGCATCTTGGAAAAGAAATGGTTTTTCCAACATCTGGCTGGAACCTTTCCCAATTCCCCTACAAGCTGCTATTGAAGAATTAACCTACCCTAGCAATATCATACCAATCCTGAACATAGCACTGCCATACAAGCAAATTGAAGACTTTAGAAGGGCAACAGGCTGATGTAGCTCTATTGAGAGTAACAGAATCTGGGTTTGAAAGCAATTCTGTTTACTTTCTGTGTGAACTTAGGCAGGTCACCCGTCTGAAACTAGTTTCCTCGTGTATCAAAGAGCAACAATGGCACTAACATTCTTGTCATATATGGTTGAGATTAACAAAAAGATTTTAGGTAAAGGAAGGATAGTATCAAGACTTTATTGGAATAACATAGGTGAGAAAACCAAGAGAACTAACTGTTCCAACTCTCTCTGAGCTTTGTTTCTGTGAAATGAGGCAATTCAATTAGAAAGTCACACACAAGGACTACCTTCCAACTGTATGGGTTGCAAAATAATTACATAAAGTAAAAAAATATCTGAATGTGATAAATAATCAGAATGGCTAAATAATCAAAGAATATGGTTGGATTGTTTCTGGTAAATGAGGAACTTTGGGGTATTGAAAGATTTAAGCCAGGCATGGTGGCGCACACTTGTAATCCCAGCATTTGGGAGGCTGAGACCAGAGGATCTGGGTTCATGGCCAGTCTCAGTTACCAACTGAGGCACTCCACAGCTTAGTGAGGCCCTGTTTCAAAATAAAGAATAAAAAAAAATAGGGCTGGGGGTATAGCTCAGAGGTAGAATGCCTCTGAGTTCAATAATCCCCAGTACCACACACAAAAAAAAGAAAGATTTGAAAGGGGATATTATATAGGGTATAGTAATATCCTTTTTAAAAATTATTTTATTTGTGTATTACAATTATACATCATGGTGAGGTTCAATCTAATAAGAACATGCATGCTCATGGTTCTTGGTGTATTTTCTTCCACATATGAGAGAAAAAAATACAACTCTTGGCTGATTGATCTCACTTAGATCCTCTCTTAATGTATCAATAAAAGTAAAAGTACACTAAAAAGAAAACTGAAACAATTAAGAAAAATAACAATCTGGACATTTAATCATTCAACAACAAAATAAGTCAAAAAATAGTCTGTTTTGGTCCACTTTCTAGGAAATATATAATGAGGCCTATTTTGGAGAATTTGCATATCTAAAACAATAGAACATTTATTTGACACCTTTTACTTATAATATGTATTGTGCCTATCATGTAGCCCTCATAATAAGCATGAGAAGTAAGGTTTAGTGCTTCTGTTTATAAATAAAGAAATAATACTCAGGGTAGTTTTGATTTATATATCTGATTGCTAATGATGTTGGATATATTTTTTTCAAATACTTATTGGCCATTTGTATTCCTTCTGTGAAGTGTCTATTTAGTTCATTTGTCCATTTTGGGAGGTTATTTGTTTTCTTAGTGGTGAGTTTCTTAAATTCTCTGTATATTCTAGATTTTAGTCCTTTATCATAGGAGTGGTTGGCAACTTTTTCTCCCATTCTGTCAGCTCTCTATTGAGATTCTTGACAGTTTCCTTTGCTGCACAGAAGCTCTTCATTTAATGCAATTCCATGTATTGGTCTTCCTTTTAATTTCTTGGGCCTTTGGGGTCTTGTTGAGAAAGTTTTTACCTGTGGCTATGTGCTGAAGTGTTAGACCTATGCCCTCTTCAAGAAGCTGCAAGATTTGTGGTCTGATTTCCAGGTCTTTGATCCATCTTGAATTGACTCTTATGCAGGGTGAGAAAGTGAGGTTTATTTCCATTTTTTTCTGCATATGGTTAATTAGTTTTGCTAACATTATTTGTTGAAGAGGCTATCTTTTTTCCAGTGTATGTTTTTGGCCCCTTTGTCAAAAATCAATTGACTGTACCCTGCAATTTCACCTAACCCCAATTGGAATAGCAACCATTAAAAACACAAACAACAACAAATGCTGGAAAGGGTGTAGAGAAGTGGGAACATTCTCAGTGGGGTTGAAAATTAGTGTAACCACTTTGGAAAAAAGTATGGAGGATCCTCAGATGAATGGAAATGAACCTACCATATGATCCAGCAATACCACTTCTGGGTACCCAAAAGAATGGAAACTAAACTACCAGACTAATACATGTGTATCTATGTTTATAGCTACACAATTCACAATTGCCAAACTATGGAACCAGTCAAAATGTCCATTGACAGATGAATGGATTACACAACTATGTGATATGTACACAATGGAATTTTACTCAGCCATAAAGAAGAACAAAATTATGTCATTTGCAGGGAATGAATGGAACGGGAAAACATGTTAAGTGAAATTAGTCAGTCACAAAAAGTAAAAAAATCAGATGCTCTCCCTAATATGTAGAAGCCAGGGAGAAAGTGGGACATAGGAGGACTCTAGATGAAGAAGGAGAAGCCTTAGATGAGCAAAGAAGGCGACCTAACTGAAGGTGATGGGAGAGGGTAGAGGGAAATACCCTAATGCACAAACATATCAAAGTCAATCACTAAGCCAAACATGAGAAGAAGGGAGGGCAGAGGAAAGGGGGTAGGAATTAGGGAAGGGCTAAATGAGTGCTGTGTGCATGTATGCCTGTATGAGCTTGTACCTCAATAAGATGTATGATTACAATGCACCAATAAAGAAAAATAAATAATACTCTATTGCACAGGCTGCTTACTTCCCAAGGAAAGTCAGGGGTGTGCTCATCAAACAGATCAAATGTATATGGAGTATTATTAGTATGAATCTATAAACTGATTAAGTAAATGATATATGATAGTTTAAACATTGAAAAGGAAAGAAGAGTATACAAACTAATTAAAATAAAAATAATAGAAAATAGCTGGTTAAACCTTTATAGATTACAAAGCAATTTCCTTAGTCTATTAGTTCATTTGTTCCTCATGCTTTCTGTGTGTGTATGTGTGTGTGTGTGTGTGTGTGTGTGTGTGTGTGTGTGTGTGTTTGAGAGAGAGAAAGGGATAGAGAGAGAGAGAGAAAGACATACAGACAGACTCTGGAGATTGAACCCAGAGGCATTCTACCACTGAGCTACAACACTAATGGTTTTCATTTTTTATTTTGAAACAAGTCTCACTAAATTGCTGAGGCTGGCTTCAAACTTGTGATCTTCCTCTCAGTCTTCCAAGTACTGAGATTGTAGATGTGCACTATTATGTCAACTGTGACTAATATTAGCTCCATTCTCAAACAAGGGAATAGGTTCAGAGAAGGTGGGTGACTTACCCAAGGTCATCCAAATACTGAGTGAATGTCTGAACTCAAAACTTTCTTCCAAGTTCCTGTTCTTTCTAGGAACCAAGTCAACAGGGTTCCTACTCTCATGGCCTGTAAAGGGGTGTTTTTTTTTCCTAGACTCATTTCATTAGAAAGATGGCCCTTCGTTTCTAGGTATGAAGAATATTAGTACAATTTTGTAAACATGTCTGTTCCCAAGTACTCTGAGAGAATTTGGAACAGTGCTGGCTGACAGTAATGGATGCCATTAGGATCTGAAGACATCTAACTGAGCTTAACCTAAACTCACATTACAAGTGCAAGATTCCAGGGCACATAACCATTATTTTTCCAGAAACTAAGTGATACTGCCAACATAGAGCTTGGTTGTACTATGAAGACTCTAACAAGATTATCGCTTCTGGAAAGGATCCCACACTAGTGTTCAGTCAACTTAGCAATTACAGAAGGAATTATGTTTAACCAAACTTCTCAGGCCGCTATTAAGACAATAAATAAAATTTCTAACTGACTCAGAGTTCTATATTGATCTGAAGATGCCACAGTACTGTGACACTCATAATATCTGATCTTCATAAAACCCCTGCAAACTAAAACAAATGTGGAAGGTTTCGACAAATATGTGGGCAAAGAAACTGAATGATAAAGTGGAGGAAATTAGGTTAAACAGAGCACCTACTATGGGGAAGGCACTTTATTCATGTATTCTTAGTCCTTGCAATCACCATAAAAGCTATTATATAGGTAGGTACAATGATGAAAAAACTCAAGGTTAGACAGCTTTACTAATTTTCCCAAGGTTATACAGATAGTAAGTGGTAGGATCAAATAATACAGCAGATTCTGCATAATATAATCAAGATGTTTTGGGAGGGGGTTGAAAATAATATTGTCTAGCTCACTCTTTCATAATTATAGCATCATGTTTCTTTAGATTGTACATGACTTGCTCTAGATGATGGATTCCCAAAGCCAGTGATACTGCCCTCAGAGGGATGCTGGTGGGATATGGGGGGAGCAATAGCTTCAGGTAAAACTACGCAGCAACAAAAATAAAAGGGCAGTTGAAGTATCCAGAGCAGCACTAAGTATTTTTTTTCTAGAAAGTGGGACATAAGCCAATAACTTTGAGAATTTATGTTGAATCATTTACTCATCTGTCTTTCCCAACTCGACATAGCTCCCCAGTAATTATATTTTTCTCAATTTATTTTTAAATAATACAATACAATACAGAATTGTATTGATTGTTTCACAAACTAAACTGAAATCTGCCTCTAATTACAGATTTTTGTTACCAAAGATCCTGGATTTAAAAAGTCTTCAGTGTATCACATTCAAAGACATTTAAAAGGACTTAGAGTCATGCTTCCAAACATAATGCAATAGCAGGAATCAGATTTACTCTACTATCTACAACAATTAGAAAATGGAAGAAAAATACAAAACAATTTTTTTTCAGATATTAGACAATATGTAATGCAGGTCTCTAATGCATGAAATAAGGGGAGATGAGGAGGATTCCAAACACAGTATGATGGTATTGCTAAATTGAGACAATAGAAATCAGAGTCCAGAGGTTCTGAGGTGTTAAGGGTTAGTTCTGGAGAGAGTTTTGTGAAAAAAGAAGTCAGAAACTTGCATATGGATGCCTTAGATTCTTTGCTCTCTCCAAATGTACATGAAATGGTGAAATTTTTCAGATAAGGCAAAGAATGGCGAGGAAGACATAACAGAGGGGTTAAGGATTTTTCAAGTTTCAACAATAGAGAGTTCTCATTGATCCCTTGGATCATTCATTAAAGACTCTAGAAGACCCAAGTCACAGTAACAGAGCTTAAGTATCTAGAGTAAAAGGCTACTCATGATACACCTAAAATATCTTTAAAGCAAACCTCCAAAAGAATCAAAGTGAACTGCAAATAACTAAACTTCCAGCTAAGACAAAATCCACAACTCCTTAAAAAAAAAAAGACAACAACAAAAAAGTACAAAAAAGCAAGAATGTAAAAGCCGCAATGTTCAGCAGTCAATTAAAAGTTAAAGATATTATCAAGAAGAAGGAAAATACCTATACTTAGAAGAAAAATAAGTCAAGAGGAAGAAATACATAAATTGTAGTTATAATGAAATTAGCAAATAGGGACATTAAAAGAACTTATAACTATGCCAGTGCTTAAAGGAAAATAGTTATATTAAGTAGAAAAATGAAAGATACAAAAAGTCAAATGAAACTTCTAGTGAAAACTACACTTCTGTAATGAAAAAGTTACTAAGTAGAATTAATCTCAGATTTGATACTGCAGAAGTAAAGTTAGAAAATTTGAAGATTAGCAATAGAAACTATTAGAAATTAAGTGCAGAAAAATTTTAAAGAGCAAAATTAAGAGTTTAAATGACCTTTGGAGAAATACCAAGTACGCTAACACACATGTAATTATAGTCATAGAAGGAGAGGAGAAAGAAAGAAGGATATAAATATATTTCATTTGGAGAAATAATGCCTAAAATATTTTTAAAATTAAGTCCCCAGATCCATGAGACTTAAGGAATCCTAAGTGGAATAAACACAACATACATTAAAATAAAGTTTGTGAAAATCAGTTATAAAGAGAAAATTTTAAAAACAGCTGAGGGAAGATAAATGGACAATTATATAAAAAGAACAGAAACAAAATGATTACAGGAAGACAGCTGAGTGACACTTAACATACTGAAAGAAACTTTAAGCTTAAGATTATAGCAAAAATACATTTCATGGTGAAAGCAAAATAATTAAATATTTCATAATAAAATATTCAGATTTTGTTAAAAATTAAAGCAAACAAAAATTTTTCCAGCTGATCAAAAGTTCAAGAAATTTGTGATTGGTAGTCCTTCACTCCAAAAAATGTTAAAAGTTCTTCATGAGGAAAAAAAATGATAGTAGTTGGAAATTTGTATTTATAAAAAGATGAAGGACATCAGAAATGGGAAAATAAAAATTTCTTTGAAAGATAATTGGACAAAAAACAATAGCAATCTACTATGGGTAGATGTACAGATATATGCAATCTTTAACAATAATATAAAAGGAACAGAAGAATATATATGCTGTAAAGGTATATCTTTACATATGAACAAGTTTAATATTTGAAGATAAGTTGTGACATGCCATAGATGCTTATTTTTACCCCAGAGCAACCTACAAAATAGAAAAATAAAAAGGTTTGGCTAATGAGTAAATAGTGAAGATTAAAAATACTCCAACCAATCCAAAAGAAATAAGAAAAAGAGAAGAAAGGGTACAGAGAACAGATGGAACTCATGGAAAACAAAGAGCAAAATGATACACTTAAACTCAGCCAAATTCATAAGTACATTATATTCAAATGGTCTACATACTCTAAATAGAAGTAGATATTATTAGACTGAATTTTAAAATCCAGGATGAATTATGAGCTGTCTATAAAAATATACTTTAAATATAAAGACAAAAATAATTCAAAGTAAAAAAGACATATGAAAATATACCATACAGTTCCTAATAATTAGAAAGTTGCAAAATTTACATATTAATATAAGATAGTTTCCTTTGCTGCAGAGAAGCTCTTCAGTTTAACGCAATCCCATGTATTGATCTTCCTTTGAGTTGCTTATGCTTTTGGGGTCTTGTTGAGAAAGTTTTTACCTGTGCCTATATGTTCAAGTGTTGGTCCTATGCCTCTTCAAATAGCTACAAGGTCTCTGGCCTAACTTCCAGGTCTTTGATCCACCTGGAGTTGACTCTTGTGTAGGGTGAGAAAGTGGGGTTTATTTCCATTTTCCTGCATATGGTTAACCAGTTTTGCCAACACCATTTGTTAAAGAGGCTGTCTTTTTTCCAGTGTATATTTTTGGCTCCTTTGTCAAAAATCAGTTGACTGTAAGCCTGTGGGTCTGTTTCTGAGTCTTCTATTCTGCTCCATTGGTCTATATGTCTGTTTTTGTGCCAATACCATGCTGTTTTTATTACTGTGGCTTTGTAGTAGAGTTTGAAGTCAGGTATTGTGATACCTCCTGCATGGTATTTATTGCTAAGAACTACTTTGGCTATCCTGGGCTTTATGTTTTTCCAGATGAATTTAAGGACTGATTTTTCTATGTCTGTGAGGTGCGACCTTGGTAATTTCATGGGTATTGCATTGAATCTGTAGATCAGTTTTGGGAGGATGGCCATTTTGATGATATTTATTCTGCCTATCCAAGGGCATGGTAAATTCTTCCATCTTCTAAGGTCTTCATCGATTTATTTCTTCAACTTTTTATAGTTTTCCTTATAGAGGTCTTTTACCTCTTTGGTTAGGTTTATCCCTAAGTATTTTATTTTTCAGGGTGCTATTGTGAGTGGAATTGTTTTCTGGATTTCTTAGCCTACAGAGTGGGAGAAGATTTTTGCCAGTTATTCTTCAGATAGAGGTCTAATATCTAGGGTATAGAAAGAACTCAAGAAAATCACAGCTAAGAAAACAAATAAACCCCCCCAAAATGGGCAAAGGATCTAAATAGACACTTCGCAAAGAAGAAATGCAAATGGCCAATAAATGTATGAGGAAATGTTCCACATCATTAGCAATCAGAGAGATGCAAATCAAAACTACCTTGAGATTTCACCTAACTCTAATCAGAATGGCAATCATAAAACACACGAACAACAACAACTGCTGGCAAGGGTGTGGAGAAGTGGGAACCCTAATACATTGTTGGTGGGATTGCAAATTAGTGTAACCACTTTGGAAAACAGTATGGAGGATCCTCAGACGAATGTGAATGAACCTACCATATGATCCAGCAATACCACTTCTGGGTATCTACCCAAAAGAATGGAAACCAAACTATCAGACTGACACATGTGTATCTATGTTTATAGCTGCACAATTCACAATAGCCAAACTATGGAACCAGCCAAGATGTCCATCGACAGATGAATGGATTACAAAATTATGGAATATGTATACAACGGAATTTTATTCAGCCATAAAGAAGAATAAAATCATGTTATTTGCAGGGAAATGGATGCAACTAGAAAACATTATGTTAAGTGAGATTAGCCAGTCACAAAGAGTAAAGAAGCACATGTTCTCCCTAATATGCCGATCCTAGGGAGAAGATTGGGCATAAGAGGGTCTCCAGATGAAAAAGGAAAGACCCTTGATAAGCAAAGAAGTTGATTTAACCGAAGGGGATGGACGGTGGGAGGGACACCCTAAGGCACATGATGTACTTACACAATTATATCAAGGTCACTCACTAAACTTGAGAGGAAGGGAGGGCAAGGGAGCGGGGTGGGAATTGGGGAAGGGGGTCAAGTGAGAAATGTGTGCACATATGTCATTATCAATTTGTACCTAAAAAAGATGTATGCTTACAATGCATGAATTATTACAATAAAAAATATATATAAGATAAAGTAAACCTCAAAAAAAGAATATCAGGGATAAAGAGATAATTTAATACTGATTAAGGGTTCACCCATAAAGACACTAATCATAAAAATATTGCATCTATAACAGCTCTGGAACACATAAAGCAAAATATGACAAAACGGAAAGAAAAACAAATCCAAAATTATACTTGCAAACTTCAAAAATCATCTGTCACCAAACAGTACAACAATGAAAACTTCTAAATATTTCTGAGATAAATGAAAGACTCAAATAATCTTTGTTATGTCATATAGTATAATCAAATAAATTAATAGAAATTGTGAAAAATGGCAAATTCAAAACTACAAAGAAATACTTTTACTCCAAAGCAATTAAAAACAAGATTCTAGGTTTAAAATTTAATATTATCTCTTATTAGGTTCTAATGATTATTTAATGAAAAACACAATCCCAATCATAACAATCACTCTCTCTGAGTCAGTAAGAAAATCCTGTCTCATATGTGCATACCTGTGATCATAGCAGCACAATTCACAATAGCCAAGTTATAGCATAGGTTTCTGTCATCAAATGTCAACTTAAGATTATAAAGAATGGATAAAGAAAATGTGGTATACATACTCAAGTCGTGAAGAAGAATGAAATTGTATCATTTTCAGAAAAGTGTTTGGAACTGGAGAAAATCATGCCAAGTGAAACAAGCCAGATTCAAAAAGTTATGGGTTCTATGTTTTATCATATATGTGGAAACTATGGAGAAAATTAAAAAATAAAGGGATTTTGTGAAAATACAAGGTAGACCAGTAGAGAAGAGGATGAGTAGCATAGGAAGGAAGGAGGGAAAGTAAAGTGGAAATACATATGGGGAAAGAATTAGGCCAAATTATGCTATGTGTAGTTATAAATATATCACAATGAAGCCTACTAGTACCTACAATTCACCAATAAAAATATTTTTTAAAAAGACAATTCTTTCTAATTGACAAACATAAATGCAGAGAATTTTTATTCTCTGTGTGTGTTTTGTGCATTGTAATCGTACATCTTGATGCAGTTCAGGGTGATAGAAGCATACATGCACACAGCACTCATTGAGCCCTCTCCCAGTTCTCACCCTATACCCTATACTCCTCCTCCTCTCCTTCTGGTGCTTAGCACAGTGAGTGACCTTGATAACTTTGTGTATGCACATCACATCCACTGAGGTGTTTCCCTCTATGTGCAGACAATTTTAAAAGAAATAGCTAGTAGATGCTTAGGTATGAATGTTCCCTTCAAATTTCATGTTAACATTTTTTTTCATTTTTATACTTTTATTGATGCATTGTAATTATACAACATAGTGAGATTCAAAGTGATACATTCATACATGCACATAGCACTTGGTGTAGTTCCCTCTGCTCCCACCCAGCTCCCCACTCTATCTTCCCCATACATATACGGGAGATGGGAAGTTATACATTCATGTATGAACATAACATTATTTGACCTGTTCCCTTCCTTGAGACTCATTTTTCTTCTCCCCACCTCCATCCATTGTTCTACTGATTTCTTTCCTTATTTAGTCACTTTTGTTTCATATTTTTCTCTCCATTTTCACATAGAAAGAAAATATATGACCCTTGACTTTCTGAGAATGGCTGATCTCACATATCATAATATTCTCTAGTTCCATCCATTTTCCTACAAATGACATAATTTTTTCTTCGTGGCTGAATAAAATTCCATTGTATGCATATACTATATTTTCTTTATCCATTCATCTGCTGACAGATACCTAGGATGCATGTCTCACTATAGTCTTTTAACTTTAATTCTCCTGGGAATATACTGAGACATATAGATGGGTCATATGGTGGTTTCAATTCCTTGTCTTTTGAGGAACTTCCATATTGATCCACAGTGGTTGTACTAATTCACAATTCCACTAACAGTGTGTGAGAGTTCCTATTTTCCCACATCCTCATCAACAGTTATTATTGTTTTAAGATTCTAAATTCTATCTTTACTTCATATTTTCTAGATAATGAAAAATACTCTATAAAGTAGTTGTATCAAATAATACTTTTATCAGTAGTGTGTGTTTCTTTTACTTCATCCTCACAAACATTTGGTATTTCATTTTATTTTGTTTTGGGTACTCAGAATTAAACCCAGGATCATTATACTTCTGAGATACACTCCTAGCCCTTTTTATTTTGAAACAGGGTCTGGCTAAGTCACTTAAACTTGTGATCCTCCTGTTTTACTTCCAAAGTACTGGAATTACAGGTGTACACCATCACACCCATGTAACATATGATATTTTATAAGACTTTTTAATGTTATAAATCTGATGGGTATGAAATGGTACTTTAATTTCATTTATAATATCTTTTTATGCTTATTGGCTATTTGAGTCTCCTCTTAAAACACAAAGAGTAAACTTTTAGGAAAATACTGATAAATTTGATTGTATCAAAATTTAAAACTTGTATACTACAAAAGATATCATGAACAAAGTTAAAATACTACAATATTTGCAGCTAATCTAACTGATATTTTTATAAAATATAAGGACAGATGAATAGAAAAATAGGTAGTTCTAAAAACAACAAACAAACAAGCAAACAAAAGCTAGGAAGAATTGGTGCATACCTGTAATCCCACCTTCTCAGGAGGCTGAGGCAGGAGTGTCTCAAGTTTGAGATCAGTTTTGTTAACTTAGTGAGAACCTGTCTCAAAATATAAGCAGCTAAGTATATAGCTCAGTGGTAAAGTACCCCTGGTTTTAATCCCCAGTACCAACAAAGCATGTTGACATTTAATTGCCATTGTGACAGTATTACCAGGGGTGACCTTGCCTCTCAGGCAGCATTCTCACTGCTATAATCCAAAACAACTGACCACACAACCTAGAGGAAGGAAGATTTATTTGCTCGCAGTTATTTTTGGAGATCTTGGAGTTTCAGTCCATGTCAAGCAGGTTTACAACTGTGGAACTTAGAGCATGGTGGTGGGAAGCAGAGAGAGACAACAAGAGCTCTGCTCTCACACCATGGAAGCCAAGACCAGAAGCAAGAAAACAAGCAAGGGGACTCAAAGACACAAGCACAGTCCCCAAGGCCATACTCCCAAGAACACACAGTCTCCAGTCACACTCCACCTTCTTAGGTTAGTTCCCAGTAAACCTATCACCATGGACTTACAGGCTAATGACATTAATACACTCATGCCTTAATTATATCAACATGAGCTGTTCAGGGGACATTCTACCTCTAACTACGGTAGATCTTTGAAAAGTGGTTAGTTCATGATTACTTTCATGAATGGACTAACACTGTCATTATGGAAGCGAGTTCCTGATAAAAGGGATGAGTTCAGCTGTTTTCTTCTCTGTGTCCCATGTACTTGCTTAACTTTCTGCCTTCTGCCATGGGGTAACCTTATTAGATACCAGCACCATGCTCTTGGACTTCCCAGTCTCCAGTATCATGAGCCAAATAAGCTTTTATTGTTTATAATTTACCCAGTCTGTAGTATTCTGTTATAGTGGCAGAAAATGGACTAAATCACAAGATGCCAAGCATTTCATTTGCTTCGACTCAGTTGACACTCATCTGACACAATTACCCTGAAAGCAAAGTCTCATTGTTCCTATTTTACAGGTAAAGAAGGTTCTCAAAGAGATTAAGGAACTCATTTAAAGTCAGAGTTCAAACATAGACCTTTCTAACCTTTAAGGTGTACCTTGTCTACTACATGTTACTCTTCCACTGTTGATACTGTATTAAATAATCAAACTCCTGAACCTAATCAGAGGGACTGAGTTGAAATCTCTAATATAAGAATCAGAAAAAAAAAATGGTGCAGTAAAATTGTCTTATATTTCCTGCTAAAAAATAACAACTATAGACTCTTACTAAGAAAATGGCACCAAATTACAAACTCTTTTCAATAAACCAGTCTTTAATATCTCTAAGCTCTAGACTATTTAATTTGAACTTGGCTGTTGTGATGAATACAATAAATTAACTTGTGGAGTTAATCATTTTGTTTTAATGAAAAATATAAATATAGAAACTATGCTATGTCTATACATACGGCTGGCAGGGATAATAGTTTATGTTGAAAAATACTACTCTACAGGGATTTCTACTGCTGTTTGTGTCCTAATTCAATTCATTCCATTTAAATACAAAAATACGCTAGTTCACCAATCAGTTCACTACTGAGGTTCACAGCAGGCTAAAATTACAACCCTTTTCACTTAATAAAAATTAAATCAATCACCTAATTCCCCCCCAATAGTTCATGGCATTAGATGCAAAGGGAAAACATTATGAACTGGACTGATTCAATAAATTGAATTGACAAATATTTACTGAATAACTTGATATATACTCAGAAGTTGGCCAGATGTTTCACATTTTTTGCCTCATATTTTCCTAATAAAGATCCCATTTTCCAGATGATGAAAGTAAGGATCAGAGGCATTAAATAATATTAGCCAAGGTCATGCAGCTAAGAAATAGCAGAGTGAAAATTTAGATCTACCTGAATCCAAATCCTACACTATTAACATGATACTAAATCATCTCGAATGTTATCCATATGGCAGAAGACTGTGTGACAAATGCAATGACAGAAATTTGTACAAAAAGGTGTTGAAAGATAGATTTGAGGGTTATTGGTGTGGAAGCACCAGGAAGACTCCTGAGAGGCAGTGACATTTAAATAGTCTGCATAATCATTAGTTTCAAAAGGATTCTATTGTAGTATAGAAGAGATGTGATCCTCAATTTGCAGAAGCTGATTGATACTCATGATTTTGATACTGTGTACTCATGATCCACCAGTGAATCAAGAGCCAAACACCCAATTCTTCATCCTGGGGCCAGTGGAGTGGGTGGAGGGAGTCAGTAGGCCACAGAGCAGCTAAGTGACATGGTGAGTGAGTGAGAAGATAATGTCAGAATTGGACATCTCCAGGACAATTGATAAGAAGAGAATCACACAAAATCTCAGTGCTTCAGAAATCACCTCCTTGTTAAAGATCATGCAACTTCTTGGATATCTATCATCAACAACTATAAAACAATTTCTGTCATTTTTGGACAAGTTGAAATTAATAATTACTTATAAGAAAAGCATAGAGAACATACTCTAATTCCTAAAGGTGAGGGAGGGAAGCATTCGTTCAGCTGCTTGGAAGAAATAACATTTGAACAGAACCTTGAACAAGAAAGAAGACTTATACACACAAAGAAAGCAAGCAGGTGGGGCTTCTGTGCAAAATGAAGAATATGCTTAAAGGCACGGAAGCATTTTAAAGTGAGAAGTTCTGGGCCTGGAAAACAACTTGGAATTGTAAGAGTTACAGTTGTATGGGAGAGAGTGTGGGAGGAAGAAACTTGCACTAATATACCAGAGCCAGATCTTAAAGAGTCTTGAATGCCAGGGTAGGCTTTTATAGCTTTCTCTGCCAGGTGGGTGAACAAAGTCCAAAGAGAAGAATACTGCAGGCAGAACCTTTAAGAAGAGGTAGAGAGGAAGAGTCAAAGAGAATGTTGGAACCAGGCTTTGCAGAAAATAGTAAAATGGTGTTAGATATATGAAAGATTCAACAGCATCATAGTCATAACCTCATTAAAACATCGATTCTCTTCCTTAACTCCTGCCTCCTTTACCCTTCTCTTCCACTCTCAAAGTACTGAGAAGAGAATCCACATTTATTATTGTGATGTTTTTATGCCAATTTATTCCTCAACCTGCTTCCATCTGGCTTCTGCCCCCACTCCTTGACTGAGATAACTGAAAATATCACCTGAGATCTCCTGGTAGTCCAAGGTGATGATTGTTCTCATCCCACTTGATTTTTCTGTGACACTGCAGTCCAGATTTATATCTCTAGTGTAAACCTCTTGCCTTATCTCCAGAATTACATATTCAACTGCCATCTTAACACTTCTACTTAGATTTTAATAAACACCTCAAATCTAAGACATGCTGAACTGAACTTTCCATTTTACTTCCACAAACGTATCCCATATACAAACTTTCTCATTTCAAGTGATGGCCGCCCATCCTCCCAATGCTCAAAACAAACATCCTAAATCATTCTTCTCTCTAGATCCAATACTTTAATAGGTACTATTGTGTTAACTTCTAAAATCTATACCATATACAGAGAATGATCATCATACCTATAGCCAATTGATTTTTGACAAAGTGTCAAAGACATATGATGGAGAAAAGAAAGCATTTTCAACAAATGGTGTTAGGAAAACTGGATATCCACAAGTAGAAGAATAAAGCTAGAGACCTATCTCTCATCCTATGCACAAGTTAACTCAAGATGGATCAAAGACCTAGAAATTAGATCAGAAACACTGCAATTACTAAAAGTAGAAAATATTAGGCCAACTCTCCAATATATAGACACTGGCAGAGACTTTCTCAATAAGACCTCCAGATTTCAGGAAATAAAACCAAGAATCAATAAATGGGATGAAATGAAATGTAAAAGCTTCTGCACAGCCAAGTAAACAATCAGGGATCTGAAGAGAGATTCTAGAGCATGGGAAAAAATCTTTGCCAGTTACTCCTCTGATAGAGAACTAATACTCAAATATATAAAAAACTTTAAAAACAACACTAAAATAACTCAATAAAAAATGCTTGTAATTCCAGTACTTGGAAGGCTGAGACAGGAGGATTGCAGTTTTGCAGCCAGTCTCAGCTACTTAGTGAGGCCCTCCACAACTTAGTGAGATCCATTTCAAAATAATGAATAAAAATTAGGGCTGGGGGGTTTAGCCCAGAGGTAAAATGCCCCTGAGTTCCATCCCAAGTGCAACCTCATAGCCTGATGGAAATAGACAATAATGCATTGGAGTAGGTTTGAACCACTTTTCTACAGAGCAACCAGCACTTAGTTACAAGTTATGACCTTGTTTGTTTTTATTTATTGTCTTCTTCACAAAATATAAACACCTATATTTTTCATCTCCACATACAAGCAGGCCCACAAACCAGGAGTTCAATCTCTGTTTCTTGAGAATTTATTAATTCTAATTTTATAGATTATGAAGTTAAAGCCCAGAAGGGTAAGTAAATAGAATAAAGTTACCCAGCTATCAGGTGGTAGAACTAAAATTTGCACTTAGGCCTTCTGGCATTTTTTAAAATATAATATTTTTATGATGAAATATTTGTCCTTACTAGAAATAATAACTAATGATAAAAGAATACATATTAGGTAGATCCTGATAATTTATGTGATATTTTCCCATGTACTTTCTCTTGCTCTAGAAACAACACAGCAAGTCCAATTATGAATGAGGAAATACAGGATGGAATGTCCTAGACATGCAGACTTTTCCAGGGGCACACAGAAAGCACATTCAGAAGCTAGGCTCTCCCCCAGGATCAACATCTCTATTTCATCTTTATTTCCACACCTTCTTTGTCAAGTGTCTCTGCCCCAGGAAGGTGCATATCCAATTAACATGGGGTACCCATAGACCAGTACAGAAGATGGACTTTCAACTTACACAGATATACAAAGGAGATAAAAAATTGTCAAGGCTCAAGAGACATAACTAGTGAGGATACAGGGCAGTTGGCAAAGTATCTGGCAAAATTACAATTTCTGGTGATCCTCAACTTATACAACAAGGTCTTCTCAAATGTGACAATTAGCCTGCATGCAAGGCAATCCAAATAGAATCTGCAGGCACTGTTAGACTGATATGATGTATCCCCAATCTTATTCATTTTCTATTTTTTGTTTTTAGGTTTCAAGTTTAGTTTTCTTTCTTTGGCAGTTTTTGGAGCCATGAAACTGGCACAACTTCGCAAGTACTATAAATGCAATGGGCTATACTGAAGGGAAAATTGCCATCATGTGAAACTAGGGCTAAATATCTGTACTACTTCTTGGGGCTCTTAAAGGTTGGTGCCATTTTGTAGAGTAAAGAAAGTGTTTTAATTATTGAGATATAAAAATCATAGAGGAAACATAGTTTTAATGGAGTTTATATTTAAACACAACAGGAATGAACAGTAACATTTACTAAAAAAATAGAGACATTTAAAAAGGTTGGTAGTATTAATTTTACTCCATATAGATTCAGTGTTACTCAGTATAACAAAGATTGCTAGTACACTGTAAATTGATTTTCTTTCTTAAGTATAAATACCATCTTATCATGAAGTCCAATGCATTGGAGACTGGGAAGTTGGGCATTTAATGTCCATTCTTTTTTTATTTATTAATTCAAAAATATTTATTGAACATGGACTCTGGAACTAAAGTCTAGGTATAAATCAGGTATATGCTACTTTATAGGCATATACGTTATTTAAAATCACTATTATTAGTACCATATATCAAGACTTTTTCTAGATACCTAGGAAACAAATAATGAGGGAATAAATGTCCAGACTCTTGTGGAGTTTGAATTCAAGTTGTCTCTATTTTCTGTTTTGCTTTTATATTTCTAGCTGCTATTCATTGTTAACCTACTTGCAATGGCAGCTTTTTCCCTTTTCTATTTTCTTTTTATATTTTACTGTGAACTATGAAGCCAGCCAAGCAGGTTAATTAGAAAGATGTATAAAGCAAGAATCAACTAACAGTCAATGAGAATCTGATGATGCTTTTGGGGACCTAAGAGGAGAGTAGAGGTGACAAGACACAAGTAGACAACAATTTAGTAATATTATGAGGTAGTTTTCTTTTTTTAGCTCAAATAGAATCCTCTAGAGTTGGCATCCAGGGCTCAAATGCCTGCCTGCTTCAAGTGGACTGTTAATTCACTTAAATAAATTTAAGTGATCTCTAACTATGTATCAGGTCATTTATCAGATGTTGGGGGGGAAAGAATAATGTCTATTTTTAAGAAGATCACCACAGGAAGATATTTAAATAACTACAATGCAATTCAGATTGTGATGATGGTAGGAAAGAAGTATGAACAGCTATGAAAAGAAAGACTAGCATATCCATTTGTCTCCTACAGAATTACTGAGTGTCACCTATGCCTCAAGCACTGTGTTTAGGTGCTGGCAATACAGTAGTGAATCAAAGGAACATGACTCTTGCTCACAGAAAGTTTACATTTGAGTGGGGTGAGAAAGAAAATTAATTTCAATAATAAAATAAAACAAGTAAGTTCAGATAGTGATAAATGGATGAATAAATGAACCACAATGATCTCACAGTTATGCTCGTATTTTGGGTTAGACAACTCTTGATAGAATAATGAAGTAAGAACTCTGTGAAGGACTAACATTCCAGCCAACTAAGATGAGGGTAAGTGTGCTCCAGACAGACTGTGCTGGATATCATCTGTAGATGTACTTTCTACCCTTCTCAGCTCTGACCTGCATGTAGTGGGTTGGGCCATCTGGAATTGCTGATATTAGCAACTAGTTCAACCTACTAAATAAAAAGGGTTCCCTTGCCCTCTAGCTTTCAGTTTGGTAAGCAATGAGGAGCTCTAGCAGCATATAGGAAGGAGGGAGGAGAGAATCTTTTAATTATATATTTCTCTTGCTCCTTCCCTGTGGAGTCACTTTAACCTAGTTGTCTTCTTTAATCTAGTTTTTTAGTTCTTGTAAGGTAGTACTCTCAACAAAAATAACATATTTATCTAGTTTTAGGGTCTGATAAACACTTTTCCCCCTCCCTTTGCCTTCTCAGGTGTTTGGTGGTAGGAACACCCTAATATTACCAGATCCAAGCATTGCATTAGACCTTGTGTTTTCCCTGTATCCTACCAACACTCTTGTAGATTGTCCTTTTATTAAATTATCCTCTAATTCCTGTCAGAACCCTAAAATAGGAAATAAGCATGGCATATTTGATAACACCGAGGAAGCTGGTATGGCCTGAATTTAATGAGAAACTGGAAGGGTGAAGAGGATGAAGTTGGACAGACAGGTAGAAATCGAAGTACACAGAACCTTATGCATTATGGTAACAAGTTTGAATGCTATTTTACATGTAATGAGAAGCCACTGGAAACAGAGAAATAAGGAGTAGTTAGATCTGAATAAGTCAAGGTAGGAACATCATGAAAGAATGTGTCTTAAGAGCTGGGCATAATATTGATTCACAGAAAGAGAAAGGCAGAATAATTCAGGCAAGAGGTCGAGTGGTCCAGTGTAGCTACAGGAAAGGGACTGGTAAGGATGCAGGCTAAGATTCAGGCTCCAGTCCCTCTCAGAACCCAACATGGTGACAGTGACAATTGTTCAGCTTCTAATCACTTGAGGGCTACAAAACTCTGTAGAGGCCAAATTTCCTGCTGGATATAAATTCTAGGAATTTGCTATCTTAACAGATATAAAACAATAATAAAATGTATTATTTAACTACATTAAAAAATCAAGCTAAGTAAATATAATAGTTTATGTCATTGCTTTTCTTTGACATAATTTTTCTTCTTCATTTGGTCTAATCTCACCATAAATCAGTTTTACTTCATGCCTTTAAGTCAAGAGCCAAACAAAACTGTGGTGTGGCATTTAGGGCTTCTTGGTCCAAATTTGCCAATGACTCATCTCCTCTTTTCCATCTTGGAAGGGCTCCTTACTCTCTCAAGCACATGCTGTACTTATTTCCACCTGACAATGTTTCCTCTACTGCCTCACTGTTCTCTTTCTCTGACTCCTATGCTTAGTTGTTTAAGAGTCTATGTTTTGAAGCTTATCGCTCCCCTCCCAGGGTAGGGATATTGTGAGATAGAATTGAACCTGTACTCTAGAGGAAGATCTTTAGGTTATTGGGGGAGCTGCCGTCAGAGGGATTAAAGTAGCTCTTATGGGATTCCTGTATAGTAAAGAATGTGAGCTGTGACAAGAGCCAACTTGACTCCTGAATCATTCTCTGGCTTCTTCTTTGGGGATGTGATTTCTCACTCTCAAAAAAGCTCTTGCCATTCCATTAGTCCCTTACCAGAGGTTGAACCAATCCAGTTGTCTGATCTTGGACATTCAGCCTCCAAAACTATGAGTTAAATAAGCCTTTTTCCTTATAAAATTTTCCTGCCACATGTAATTTGTTATAGTAACATAAAGCAGACTAATACACAAACTATACAGAAATTGTTGCAGAATTCTGACTAATACATATTTAGATTCTAATTCTAGCTCTGCCAATTACTAGTTGAGCAACTTTAGATACATTGTCACGACTCTTTGAGCCTTAGTTTCTGCAACTATAAAATTGAATAATAATATTTGCCCTCATGAGAGTACTGAGAGAGTGACTTAAGTGTGAGCATATAACCTAGCATAGCATTAGGAACATAAATGCTAAATAAATATCATTTCCTTTCCCTTCTTTTCTCCTACGTCTATGCCTAAGAAAATATTAGCACCATAAAATTAAGTATTAAATAATATCCCTGGGTAGTAATCACAAAACTTTTTATTGCAGATGCTAGTTGTAATATCTGAGGAATATCAAAATGTTTGTTGAAAATATAAACTTAATGCCATAATAATAAAGATGTTTGAGTAAAATTTTAATAATTTACAAATTACTTTCCTATACTTTTATTCATTTTATTCATAAAATTCTCATACGATGGGAAAGTCATATATTATTCTCATTTTAGAGGTGAAGAAACAAGCTTAGATATATCCCAAAACTTAAGTATGTTCTCCTAATATGTAGAATAGAAAAAAAACACAGAAGCCAGGTCTTCCAATTCCTTTACAAGGCTCCATTCTACTTCATTCCTAACATATAAGAATATGTATTAAATGGGAAAGTCACTCCACTTCTGATACCTTATGTAACCCTCAGGACAAATATTCTGTGATATACGCCTCCTAATGTTTATCTAGCCTTATTTCTCTCCATATCTTATTCATAAGTTTAAGAGGAAGCTACACTGAACCTGTGGCTTTATGTTACTGGAACATATCTGTTACTTCTGGCACAAGCTGCTGCCTTTGCCTTTAATGATCTTCCTGCTCCTCAACATGTAACCAACTCAAGGGTTGCTATAGCTGTGCGGTAGCTTTCTTGACATCACATGTAAAACAGTTCTCTCATCTCCCGTGCCCCTAGGCACAGTCTTGTAACAAGCAATTGTGTCTTGCATTTGGCATAGCAGCATCTATCTCTGTGTGACTTACATTTGGTTCAGTTAAGTCTATATTTGCCACTGGACTGCAAGTTCCATGAGGGCATGCACTCACGATGCTCATAACCCCAGTACCTAGGCAGGGCCTACCATGGAGCAGGTACTCAGGGAATACTTGATAACATGAGGGATGAATTAGGTTTCCTAGGGTATCCTTGGGTCCAACCCAGAAGCCTTTATATAAAGGAAAACTAACTTACAGATATCCTCATGAAGGAGTCAGTCCTAGCCATCTACATACATTAAGGCATAGGGAGTAAGTAGAAAACAAAGATGTAGAAGTTAGCAATTACTGCTCTTTGGGATACAACCCTGAACATGTCATTTTCCCAGCAGTACCTCTTTCACCATTTTATCTCCATTTGCCATTTGCCAAACCAGACTGAACTGATTCTCTAGTGTAAAATAGCCTTAATGTTATTGAAAATAGTTCTGTTAGTTAAAGAGAGGTCATCCCTAGTGAAGTGCATTTTAGCAAACCTATGCAAAGATACAAACAGTTACTGACTACTCTCACATGTTCTCTGAGCCTTGGTTTTCCTATCTGTAAGGTATTGATTATATCCTACCTTAGCCTTAGCACGGCTGATCATGAGAAAGTGAGAAAATATTCTCAATAATGTCCTAAAACCCATGGAAAGAATAGTGGGACTTCAAGCCAATATGTTTCTGGCTGACAATGGCTATCCATGGGCACCAGAAGATACGTTAAAACTTTGCAAAAGACAGAAGCTGGTCTCGAGGGCTGTGTATGTGAGAGGGCTTTGGAGGCAGGAGACCTTTGGGTGCTTCAGTGAGCCAGTCACTGAAGAAGCCTCATGCAGGGAAAATATGGTGTAAGAAGGAGTGTTCTTCTATAGTCTAAATCCAAATATAAAAATAGACATTTCATTTTGGAAGGAAGGAAGGGAAGAAGGGAGGCAGAGAGAAAGGGAGGGAGGGAGGGAGGGAGGACTAAGTCAGAACACTTGTGTTTAAACACAATCAGAATCTATCATTGGGTTTAATGAACACTCAGTCTCTCACATCTCATAGTCATGATGAAAGGCCCAGCTCATTTCAGTGCAATGTCATTCACTTTCTCTCTCTCTCTCTCTCTCTCTCTCTCTCTCTCTCTCTCTCTCTCTCTCTCTCTCTCACACACACACACACACACATGCACACACACACACACACACACACACTACTGGTTCCTCAGACTTGCTATGGAAACCCTGATATGAATGAGACACTGTCTGTGACCTCAAAGATTAAGCTGAAACAGACTGAGAAATAGACAATGACAACTTGGTAATGAATGCTATTGAGAGAGGAATTCAGTAGGAAGAAGGATACACAGAGCAGTGATTGACTAACTGCCTTCAGAGCCCTGGAACACTCCATAGATGGGAAGACACTTGGGACCTGAAAGAAAAGTAAGAGTTTTCCAGGCAGAGTGGCAGAGAGACAAAATATATATATTCAAGGCTGAGGTCACATTGAGACAAAGGCTGTGGGGCTTGTGTTGGCAGTGACAAAACAAGCCATGATTTGGAAGCCCCAGAGAAAGCATGTCATGTCTAAAACGAAAAGGTGGGTGAAAAGGTGTCTGGGACTAAGGCAAGAAAGGATGAGGTTAGTCCTGCTACATCCAAGAGCAGAAAGAAATAGAATTCTAGGTGAGGAAAAGAAGACTGAGGGTCAGAGGAACCTGGGGTTTGGTTAGAGGAAGGTTTCTTGTAGAAAGTCATATGTAGAGAAGGCTTATTTCAGAGAGTTGTGAGTACCTTCTCAGAGAAACGGTAAGAAGAAATAATAACCTTTAAATAGCTGAGACAGACAGGTTCTTCTGTTTTTGCTGCTTCTTGCTTGTTTGCTTGCTTTTTGTTTTGCTTTAATCTTACATTTCCTTTTTCCTACCACCCTTTCTACTCATCCCATCCCATGCTTCAGCTTCATAAATTAAAGATCATAAATAAGACTGCCTGGTTTTAAATCCCAGCTCTACCATTTGTCAGTTCATTGAATTTGGAAAATTTCCTAACCTTTCTTAGCCTCAGTTTTATATCCACCAACAGGGTAACAATAGTACCCATAGTATTATCATGTATTTTAGTAAAAAATGTCTCATTTCCAGTGATGTTCACTATGCGCTGGGTCCTATTCAAAGTATTTTGTGTGTATTAGTCTCATTTATTCACTAGATAACTCTGATTTTATATATAATATTTGTGTCCCTACTTTATAGATAAGGAACGCAAAGCATAGAAAGGTTAAGAATTTGGCATCAGGTCACACAACTAAAAGTACAAGATTCAGGATTTGAACCCAGGCATTTAGCCTGCAGAGCATGTGGGCCTAACCACGGTGAGTGAGTCAGATCATCTATTTAAATTGCCTAGAATCGTAAGGAGTCACAAAAGATATGTGCTTTTTATCATTCCACTAACTCTGTCAATTAAAAAAAAAAAGATGAATGTCTGATTTAGTAAGTAACTGAGTGAGCAAGTGATCAAATGTAGTAGGGGAAGCAACAAGCTAGAGGAGATACTTCCTTCCCCAGGTGGCTGGCCAGGAGAGTGAGGGGTTGGTGACTATCAGGTGGGATGATAGTGATGAGCATCCCATTCCATTTTGTCGTATATACTTGGCACGTGGGTAGGCACCATTGTCCTGAATTTAAATGTAGAACACGGAGAAGTGCCCCAGAGTAGCATCAGGCTTTTGATGTGACCCTATGATTGGGTTCCAAAAGGTAGCCTTTACCGTTCTTCTGCCTTATCCATCACCATTACAACCTAACATTCTGAAGGCACAGCTTGGTAGTAGTGAACAGCCAGGGAGCCTAGCACTTCCAAGCTACAAGTAAGATGGAGTCCTAATTCAACAAGCTCAGAGTGCTGAAGACAGCACAAAGCTGATGCTTCTGACTGACAGACGAGCTGCCAGGGCAAGAGGGCAGCCTCATTGAGGAAGGAGACATAAGAGGTGGAGCAGAAGACGGCCTTTCTGTGCACAGAAATGGAAAGTTTCACAGAAATGTTTAGTACTCTTAAAAATAGTCCTTCAGGGCAACATCTTCAAATGCATATTCCGGAACCAGTGCAATATACATTTGCCAATTGCCTGAATTATCAGAAAGAATTAAATTACTTTCTATAGATTATACAAATAGAAGCAGAAAGACAGGATTCATATCCAGTACTCTGTGATTCCAAAGCCCGTGTCCTTTCTCTTCTGCCACACTACCCTATAATCATGCAGGAGGGCATCCTAAGATGTATGTGCCCAGTTTAATGCTACTGCAGCACATCTGCACAGTCTGAGAAAGGAAACAGGTTAGCAAGTTGCCATTAGCTCTCCACCACTCTGAATTCCATATCCTTGCCCCCATTTCATATAGGAGTAAACCCACATCCAAAGAAAACTGTAACCTGCCCAAGGTCACACTGTGGCTAGCATCCAGGTCTTTGAATTTTCACAGAACTCATGAGAGAAAAGTTGCCACCTCCAGGTTTCTAGTGAAAACTGTCCTTTCAAGGCCAGCCAACAGCTTGAAGGTCATCTACTAGGAGGTTTCACATGCTTGTTTACTTAAAGAAAGGGAGGAAGCCTAATTATAGCCTATTGAGGAATGAACTGCTGATGTATAAATGCAATTAGGAAAAAAGAAAAAATCCAATTGCATGCTTAGGAAAAGTGGAGAGCCTACAGACTTAAAGGAGAGAGAGTGCTTCAAGCAGAAGAGAGAGGGGAGTGATGAAACACCCTAGCCTGGTTTCAGGCTGGGCAAGGGGACTCAGGTCATACACACTGCTTCCAACTCCCTCCTCAGCAGTGCCCTGAGTCTGTCTCCCAAGCAGGGCTCCTTCTGCACCCTCAGAGGGCACTTGCAAACCAACTTGGAAAGGACAGCAAGATGCAATGCAAAGAACATGGGTTACAAAGCTATGTGGCTTTGCCATTTATCAGTGAGTAACCTTGGGAACATCATCTCAATTCTAAGACTTTTCTTCATTTATTGATGGTACTAATAACTACTTTACATAGATACAGTGGGATTAAAGGTAACCCAAACATAAAGTGACTAGTATGTTCCTCCAATATAGCAGGTATTCAATAAACTAGTATACTTAATGCTCTTGTTAATGTTGTTGTTATCTGTCCCTTGTAAAACAGGAAACATCTCTGGGATGTTTACAAGGTGGCTTGCAGAATTTGGCTATTTTTATTAAAGGGACATGGTTTTTCTTTCAGAATAGTGGAAATTGCATATGTTTCTCTGAAGTGAGTGTACTCAGCTCCCACGCAACGCCCTACCTGCCTCCTGTGGATGCACTTCTGAGGGGGAGGTAGGAATCATTTCTTTGGGACTTGTCACTGAGCCAGAAACTTCTGGGCTAGGCTCAATAACACCTTCAAACCCTGATAAGTGAGGTCCTTGGCTCTGATTCCACACTTTGGAGTATAATTTTGAAAAATGATTGTGTCTTTTTAATACCTGGGATGGCTGTGCAGTCCAAACAGAATGTTATGAGTCCAGATGTAGATCTTCTAGCTCTTGGTCATTAGAAGGGCCTAATGTGTGTCCCCTCTGGTGCCTGGAACTAACCAGGGCTGGCAGTGACAATTGGGCAGGGTACCCAAACCCTCTTTTCTCACCTTCAGGGTGCTTTCAATCCTTCTACCTTTCTTCCCTAGATATTAGAGACAACCAGATGCTTTGAGGAGGCCTAGAACTCATGATTATTGGGTTGTCCCAGGTCCCAGGTCCCACTCCCAGGAGGTTGGCTGGGCTACACCATTAACTGGTATAGTATTTCTTTCACAGGACCATGCAATATTGGGTCACCAGAACAGTAGCAAGATACTGATTTGGGTGACTCTCAATTCATGTTATACATAGAATGAGTCCAAGGTTCTCGGCTATTGACAGTTTACCACTGATCTCTGACTTTGAACTGTGTATGTGCCCAGGCATTGGCTTTTGCCTGTCTGTGTTCTAGGTATGGTGCTATCTCTAGGTTTTCAGCAACTGAAGTTAGCACAGGTGACAACAGGTATCCTTTACCTTGTGATCCACCCCCCTAGGTAGTTACTACCGTGCCTTCTGCAGAGCCAAGGTGACCTCAAGAAGTGGATGTCATCAGTTTTTAAGCCTTTTGGACTTCTTGCTGTTACTCTGCACCACCGACAAGCCTTTTCATTGTTACCAATCCATGTGTGAATGTGGTGCCCTCCTGGGTCAGTATTAAGGTGTACCATATGAGAACGAACATTCCTTGCATGAATAGGACTGTTTTATCTCAACATGTGGACCCTTTGCCTATTCCTCCTACTGATAGCAGGATGTAGGAGGCAGTTAGCATTGTGCTGAAAGATAGCACATCCTAGGCTCACAGTGACCCATGCATGTAGTGAATATAGCCTAAAGCTAAAGAGTATCTGAGGAAACATGTTTGGAAGATGCATTCCTTACTATATTGTATAATTACAATACATTGATGAAACTATTAAAAATAAAAATAAAATGCATTGATCTATGTGTATGCTGTACAATTCTGAATGGTACATTTAAAATAACCAGGAAACGAATTATCATTCACATTCTTTAATATATGCAAGATGAGCTCTGCATCTGTGTTCAGCAAAGCTTCATAAAAACCTTCTAGAGAGTCATTAGAAACCAGTATTTGGGGGGACACCAGGAATGACAAAACATTAAATAAATGGTATTAGGAAACTTCAGAGGCAAGGCGATCTATATGGTTTTGATATAAATATGTTCCATAAAGCCATGCATTGTGAGTAATACCAGTGTTGCTAATTTTTTTTCCACGTGGCAGATACGAAATTAGCCAGGAACCATGCATTTGACAATAAAAGAATGATGATGCCTGGATACTGCATATGTAGCAACTGAACAATAATTGAACACATAAGTATCTCTTCTCTACCCATGCTTCTAAATCTTCATCTAAATTCGTGAACCTCACATGGGACTATGAATTTTGTAATGTAATTTTCAATTAGATTGTTTATATAGACAAGGACCTCATAAAAATATTTTCCAGGGTCCCTGCATACTTTAGGGGTGGCTTAGCTTGGGTTCATATAAACATGTAGCTAATGACTTAACCATGGGGTCTTCTCACCAGAGAGATGATGAAGAAAAACATCTGAGGATCACTTAGAGAATTGTCCTCCCTCTCTTACAGCTGAAAGGTCACTGTAGTTCTCATGGACAAAAATATCATGATCAGCTATTTAAAATGAAGCTTCATGAATGTAGCAGTATATGCTTGTAATCCCAGTACTTGGGAGGCTGAGACAGGAGGATCTTAAGTTTAAGGACAGTTCAGCAAGTAGTGAGACTCTCATTAACCTAGTAAGACTCTGTTTCAAAATAAAAATAAAAAATAAAAAAATAGGACTGGGAGGTGTAGCTCAGAGGTAAAATGTTCCTAGGTTCAATGCCCCATTACTACACACACACACACACACACACACACACACACACACACACACACACACAATGAAGCTTTAGAACAAGATTTTACAATTTGTGTATATATTCATAATATAATTCTAGGAAAAAACAGCAGAATTATATATTCCAAAGTCTACTATGTAAAGGGAAAATACACAGAAAAGCTATTAAGAGAAAATAGTATAAAATATTGAGTAGCCTTTCAGAGAAGTCTGAGGGAATTTGCCTGTTTCATGTGAAGTTTTTACTATTTTCTAAATTTGATACAGTAAGCATGTGCCATTTCACTTTTATCTTTCAGCTCACTGAGCTTCTTTTAACCTGCTTCTCTTCTCTACACATTTTGTTACCTTTTGCCTATAGACTCATTCTCAACTACTGGCCTTCAATTATCTAAATCCTATTTATCTTTGAGATTCCATCAGAAACATCACTTCCTCCAGGCACCCTTCTCTGACCCCTAAAGGTTGTAGTAAATGCTCTTCTAATGAACTCCCACATTATCCTATAGATTCTTATCTTTGCACAAGTAACTGAAAGTTTGATTGCCTCTTCCAGGCCTGCACTCCAGCAATGCCTATCACTGTGTCTGCCAATAGTAGATCCTTAGGAATATTTATGAAATGACTAGGTGGATGAAATTTTAAAAATACAATTTTGAACTTCTTTTTTAAAAAATATATATACATGAACAAAGCCTAGGAAACTCAGAGAAGTTTGTCATTTTTGTTAGTTATTTGTTTTTCATTAATAGTTAAAAAGCAAAGTTGTTAATTTAGTGCTTTAGTTAGTAAAGAAAGAATCTATGGAATTGTGCTCTGAGAGGGATAGGATTTGGGGGGGGGGGCAGTATTGGTCAAATGAATTCCTAAGAACAATAATTCCATAAGGCACATTGGAAGAAAAAAAAAAGAGGGAGAAAAGGGCTATAGTCAAATAACTTTAGGAAATGCTGTATGCACTGGTCCCCTCTAAAGAATTACAATGTGCATTAGCATATTTCAGTGTTGTACAAAGTCATGCTGTAAAGAATCTGGTTAATTTATTCTTAATCCAGTATTTCTCAAACTTATTTAAATATGAATCCCTCCTTTATGTAATACCTATTAACATCTATTTCCCAGAACACTTTGGGAAAAGCTGGGTTTAAGAGATAAGGCTTCCAGAGGAAGGAATTTTCTGGCTCATGGTGAAGGCGAGAAGTAGGAAAAATACTAGAGAGACAGAAAAATAGGTTGTTGTTTTTTTTCCTCCCAAAATACTAATAAAGTACAACCCTTATTGAGCACTTACTATGTAACAAGTAGCATACCAAGCATTTTATATATTTTTGTTTGTTTAAATTTTATAATAAATTTAAGAAATAGAAACTGTTAGTCCCACTTAATGAAAAGAAAATTGAAGTTCAAAGGAGTTAAGTATGCTGTAGATAGCAACAGCACCATATTTGGCTGGGTTACATCAAACCTTCCCTCTGACTCACTATGCTACCACCACTGAATCACATGGATTATTTTTTCTGGTGTGGAATAGGTGCTAAAATGGAAGCACTCTTTTCCTTTATTCCTTTTCTCTTTTCTTCCCTTTCCTTCCTTTACCTTCCTCCCTCACACATACTGAGTGTCTACTTTGAGTCATCTGTGGACCCTGGGTTTCAGAGACATATCACAAATGATCCCTCTTCTCAAACAGCCTCCAATCCATCCTACCACGTCAATTAGCTTCCAAGCCCCAGTGAAGATCAACATGTGGATGAGGGGGAAGATGACCCCATAGATTGTAATAATAATATCAAAAGGATACAGAGATAGAGATGAAAGCCCATCTGGGGCTACTTTCCACACATTTCTGGAGCTGGGTCCTTAGAAGAGACATTTGCCAGCATCAGAAGAGGTGGAAAGATTCACATATAAACCACCAAATTAAGGCTGCTTTTATTAAATAGTTATATTAGTGGAACTTGGGAGTAAGCACACCTGTCCTCTGCTTTAAATATTCCTGGAGTTCTAGGACATGAGCAAAATTCCAAGAAGTTAACTGGGGAAATAAGTATAAAATCTCATCCACATGAGAATTACAAAATAAATATAATTCAGGGAAGAAAAAAATTTGGCTCCTATTTTTAAACAAATAAACTCCTGTAAATAAATTTGTTTACAAATAAACTTTAGCTCATACTACTAATCATCCTGTTCTATTAGTGTCTTCCTTACAATCAAGATGGGAAGGTCCACTGAGAACTGGGACTTTTTATTCTTTTCTTCCCTCATCTCTAGTCTCCCACACAGTGCCTGGTGCATTGTGGATACTGAATGAACATTTGAAGAACCAAAGATGGAAGAGCAGAGGTGGGGAGCAACAGAGGGAGAAGACTTGGATAAGACAATGAAATAACCAGAGATTAAGGGAAGTTCAGGGGCTTGATGCCTGGATCCTCCAATAACAGGTTCAGGTTTAGGAAAATACCCATTACTTCCTCACAGCTACTTTATGGTGTCCTCATCATAAAAATAATCTTTTTTTTTTTTTTTTTTTTTTTTTTTTTTTTTTTT
>PVLC010012835.1:0-43267 GCA_004027655.1 Graphiurus murinus
GATTTAATAAGTTAATGAGGAATCACTAAATGTCCATGTATAAGTTATGTATAAGACCTAGCCACTGTTAGTCTTGAAACCCATTGAGGGTTCTAGATGCAGGCTGATTTCCATTTTTTACTTCTTTTCTCTTTACATAGATCCAAGATCTATATAAGCAAATCCTTGGTATACCCTTGTCCAGATTTTTTAGCTTCTCTATAAATCCATTCCTATGATCTCACAGCACCCAAAAGTCAAGTCTTTGACCCAACTCTGCTACTCACCAGTGCCTGGGTAGTTAAAAGTAGCACTTAAAGAAAAACAGATACTACCATCTTTAGGGACACCTTGATGTATCTTTCTCATTTAATCCCTATAACACTTTTGGAGGTAGTTATTTATCAATTCTTCTTTTTCTTTTAGGAGGAAGAAACTGAGGATCTGAGAAGTTAAGTAACTTGCTCAAGATCACACACACACACACACACACACACACACACACACACACACACACACACAGAGCAAAAAAAGCCAGAGTCCAGTGCAGCTCTGATTCCAAAGCTCCTGCATGCTCTGTTTGACTGTGTCTACTCTAAATCTGTTTCCTTATCTGAAACCTCCCAGGAAGTAAGGAGTGGTGGCTGTGCAAGTGTTTTGCAGGTTGTCCCATGTCTCTAGGTGTGGGAATGTTGTCACCCTGGACTTTCACTTGGACAGTGCTTCTTCTCCTGAACTGGTGCTGGCTGCAGTGTCAGGCAAGGTTAAGCCACTACTTTCTAGCTCAGGCCATAACCTCAGTCCCTCTCTTTACAGGTGTTAATACCAGGAAGTATCCTAAACGTACTTCACAGACATTATCTCATTTTGCACTTTATAAAAATCCTACTGGGCAAATGCCATAAGAAATCCCATTTTACAGGTAAAAACACCCCCAAGACACAGAGAATGTTGCAAGCTTCTCTAGGGCCGATGGAGAATTTAATCCCATGAGTCTCAGGCCAGATCTCTTTCACTTTGCCCCAACCACTACACCAAACCCATTCCTTCAACCCCTCAGAAGCTCCAGGCTTCCTTGAAGGTCCGAGTTTCCTTTCCATGACCCTCATAGGCTGGTATGTGGGCTCTACCATTTCTGCCTAGTACTGTGTATATTTTAGCTCTGAGCCTTCCCTGGATTGGGGAAGGGTGGAAGGGGAAGAACTAGGTTAAACAAAGAAGAATCAAAAGAATTAGGGAGAGAAATAATAGAGCCAAAGACCAGGGTTCCAATCCTGTCTCTGCCATTTAACCAGACTAGACTTATCTTCAGCATTTGCAAGTGGTGGAGTCCTTGCTCACCTCTAACATGTGTATAAAATCACTTACTTGTTTTGGGAAATGACAGGTGCTCTGGAATCTGTAAACCCTTCATCTTGGTCAGCTTAGACAGCCACAACAAAACATCATACCATGGTCTGGGTAGCATGAACAAGAGACATTTACTTCTCCTGATTAGTCCTGGAGGCTGGAATCTGAGACTGGGGTGCAGCCTGGTTGGGTTCTGGCAAGGGTCCTCTTCCTGGCTTTCAGACAGCTACCTTCTCACTGTTTACTCATATGGTATGTGCAATGGAGCGGGAGTGCTGAAACCTTATAAGGACACAAATCCCATTAGAAGAGCCCTAAGAAGTAATCTCTTCTTAGCCTCATTCTCTCTCAAAGTCCCTACTTCCAATTAGAGGTTAAGACTCACTCGACATATGAATTTTGGAGGGACAAGTGTTCAGCCCAGAACATCCTTCAAAATGGTAATACTTATCCTCATGATGTTAATGAGGAAGGGGCAGAAGACTAAATCAGAAGAGGAGAGTATGACCAATAGGCCTTGCAGTTTGGGAGATATATTAAGGTCATATGCAAAATTCTCATGCCTCAAGCCCATGGGCAGACCTTAATTTTTGACAGTGCTTGGTGATCCAAACAGAATAAAGATACAATCCTTTAAGAATTACCATTGAAGTTTTTTTTCTTTTATATTTCAGGTTTTGTTTTGTTTTGTAATAGTGAGACAATAAAAGCGATGAATTCTGTATAAATTAACTTTTATTGTCCCTTATCAACAATCACAGTTTCAGCTTTATCTAGGAGAGTAAACCAAGGATAGTGTTCAAAGGAACCTGCCGAAAGGTTTCCCAGGGAGAAGACAATATACAAACCCACTGCTATCTATGTCCCCACTTTTTTTTTTCCTTTTCAGAATAAAAAACAAAATAGAAAAACAAACAAAAAAAGAGTCCCAGAACCATTTTCTAGGAGGGAATGTGATCCTCTCTAACTGCAGCCTTTGTGCACATTAGACAATACCCAGAGTATGAGACCAAAATGCTCCAGTCGTTCTTTGTTTGGGGATGGTTTTCTTTTAGAGACACAATAATTTATTTAAAACTAAAGTCCACAGCTCTGCTGAGAGACAGGTAAGCTGAGCACCAAGTAAGACAGACAATCCTGTGATCTGACTGTGAACGAAGAAGACAGGGAGGTCTAGGGTCTAAGATGCTGTCCCAGGGGGCATCTGCCTATTAGCTGATGTGATCCTTATGTTAGGATGTCATGATGCAGCTGGGAGCCTCATGGCTATCAGACTGCAAGCAGGGATAATAGTGGCTCACGTAGACTCTGGCTCCACACACCCTGGCTCATTTAGGAGGAGAATTTAAGTCAGGGCCTCCATTCTTTTTATTTTTTATTTTTTATTTTTTGTACTGGGGATGGAACTCAGAGGCATTCTACCTCTGAGCTATACCCCCAGCCCTATTTTTTTATTCTTTTATTTTGAAACCGGGTCTCACTCAGTTGCGGAATGCCTCACTATGTAGCTGAGGCTGGCCGCGAACCCGGATCCTCAGGTCTCAGCCTCCCAAAGGGCCTCCATTCTGATTGACCCCGTGGAGCCTTCCCTGAACACCTCTCTCAAGTTTCCCACCTCTTTCCTCCCTCTTCTTTCTCCTCTTTTTCTTCTTCTTCCCCCTCCTTAAGCCCAAGATAGCTGTTTGTTGAAATGAAAGGAGAGAATGCAGTTGGGGAGGATCTGGGGACTGAATTTAGGGACTGAATTAATGGAACATGCCAGGGAGAATAGGGCAAGAAAGACATTTCCTTTTCTTACCTCCTGCCTGGACTCCAAGGTGCAGAATCTGCCCAGTGCAGTGAGCCGGTGGCCCAGTCTCCTCTCAGCTCTGCCACTGAAGATAGACCAGTAACTTCGCTACTTGGAGCCCAGGTTCCCAGTCTGGGTGGTGTCCATGCAACCTCACTACATTGCCACAATAACCAGATCAGGTGGCAAATGTGAATACAGCTTGAAAGGCACAGTGTTCCATTGATATTGACATTAATTATCTCATCAGCTCACACTCAAGTGGCACCTTCTGTATGCCAAGTACCATTCAAAGCATTGTATTCAAACATGTATTAACTCTTTTATGCCTCATAATACTTTTTGGAAGCAGGTAGTATTATTATTCATATTTTTCAGAATTCTCCTTAAATTCTCCTCCTAAATGATCCATGGTGTGTGGAGCCAGAGTCCACATGAGCCACTACCATCCCTGATTGTAGCCTGATAGCCATGAGGCTCCCAGCTGCATCATGACATCCTAACAATAAGGATCACATTTTTCAGAAGTCCAGAAAGGTTAAGTAACCCACTTAAGTGGAACTGGGATGCACATCAGAGCACTCTAACTTGAGACTGTGCTCTCAACTTCTCTTCTGTAAGCATTATTTGCAATTGCCCAAGGAGAAAGATACATGGGTCCTGGTAGAGTGGACTGTGGTTCAGTACTATCCACACTATTCCTTGGCTCCTCCTCTTCCTCCTCCTCCTCCTCCTCCTCCTTCTCCCTCTTCTAGCACTGGGGATCAAACCCAGGAGTGTTCTACCATCAAGCTGCATCCACAGTCCTTTTCATGTTTTTTAATTTGAAACAGGATTTTGCCAAGTTACTGCATTCTGGCTTCAAACCTGCAGTCCTCCTGTCTCAGCCTCTCACGCACTGGGATTCCAGACATGCACTATCAAGTCCAGCCCTAGGCTTTCTTTGTCCAGTGGCCTCAGTCCACTCCACTGTGAGCAAGCAGCCTCTATGTAGCCCCTGTTATTTTCCACATCATTGGATCTGCTCTATCTCCAAGATTTTAAACTGTCTCAAAGTGAAATTTACCTCCTTTCTGCCTATTCTCCCAGACAAACATGAGTAGGCAACTCTGTGCTTTCACTCTTTCTAGCCCTTCTCACCCACATGTCCTCTGTCTCAAAGCTCTGTGAATATATCCTTACCACCCCAGCACCCTCCTGCCTGGTCTCTGTGCTTGCAGAACTTCTCCTGCTCCAGTGGCCCCACACTCTGCCCCAAGACACTGTGCTCTGTCTTGCACTGTCCTGGCCTCCACTGTGCTCTGTCTTGCTCTGACCTTTGGAAAGGGTCACAGCTACCCATTGCCTGACAAATCAAATAGAGTCCCCTGAGGCCGTCATTGTAGGTGTTCTGTGATCAGATGTCTCTAGCCTGACTCCCCATCACTTCCTTTCACACCTTTTATGACCCAAGAAAGCGCAGCTCCTCACTCTTGACACCCCTGCCTCTTTGCTTTTGCTCAAGCCACCATACCTCCAAAAAAGACCACCAAACCCACCTCCTCATCAACACCCCCATCTTCTTTAGTGCCTGGGAAACTCTAAAGCCCTCAGTAGATGCTACCATCCTATGAAGCCCTCACGATCTCATCTTCTGTGTACACTGTTTTCCTCCCCTGGGTCCCTCCAGAATTGTCCTCTGTCACCCTCTGGCCTGAGGAAAGCATGCATTTAGGTTTGAGAACAACCTGGGTTTGCAGCCCAGATACCTATGTGGATGCCGCCCTCTTCCTTCAACCACCCTAAGAAGTCTCAATATCCTTTGACAGCCTCCTTGCACCTTTTTACTTTTCTTCTTCCATGCCCTTGCTTTCTGATTCTTTTAATGTAGACAGGGTAAGGTGGCATTTAACAGCAGGAACCATAGAACAAGCATCATCTGAGTTTGAATTCTGGCTTTGCCCAAACCAGAGATCATACCTGTGCTGGGCTCCCTCCTGGCCCATCCCGCTTGCCTTGCTCCTGAACGCACTCCCCTATCAATTTCCCATAATTTTCCTAAGAATGCTGTGTTCAGTTTCCTAACCTATAAGATATTGCTAATAATTGTACTCCTTGTGTGATTGTTACAAGGATAAAATGAGCTAATATACTTGAAGCTCTCAGAACAGTACCTGGCATATGAGAGGTGATTAAATGTCTGTCTGTCACTATGCTGTGTCCTTGTTCACATCTCTCTTGTGTGACAGTAAACCAACTGATGACCGTAAAGTGGCCTTAGACTTTGAAGAAGGGAGTTTCTGTGGCCAAAGACTAAGAAACCAAACCCTCAGCCAGGCCACACAATCTTGACAGTGACTCAGTGGTCATAACTAAAATGCCTATCAGAGACCCACAGCATTTTCTGGTGGGAAACCCAGAATCTCAAGTCTGCATCTCTGGGCACTGGGGCATGTGTGGTGATCTGGAGGAGAGTGACTAAGTGCTACTGCTTAGCTGTGGTGACTGACTCATGAACGAGGAAGGCAGAGGGCTGGGAACTCTGCAAGCCCTTCTTCCCATACATTTTCTGTCAATACCGCCTTGCAGCAGAGCCTGGGCTTCCCAGGAGGAGTAATGCCTAAGAGGGGTTCCTGGGAAACTGCCCCCCTTCACCACCCCCATCGCCTGTGTCTGCCCAAGGCCTTGGGAGGGCAGTTCTGTCCCCCACCCGTGAGCTCCTCAGCCCCCTTCTTCACAGTGGTTGGAAGTTGAAAGAAGCAGTGAGTGTAGTTCTAGAAGGGAAGGGCCATAGGGAAGCTGTGCATTTTGCGGATGCGGAGACTGAGCAGGGAGGTTAGCAGTGCAGGTGGGACTGGAGCCCTCAGGACTGATTCCCGAATGAATCCATGTGGCTGGGATATGAGGAACAGGGAAAAGTGGGCACAGGGAAGCCAGCCCAGGTACACAGCATAGCAGAGCCTGCTCAAGATAGTTTCACACAGGGGTCTAGTTTCACTTCTTAGTCTTCCATTCACCCTCTGGGGATCTGCCAGTTTCCCTACTACTTCCTCAGCAAACTGTGAGGCCCAAGTGAAACTGCTCCTTCAGGAAAGGCTGGGTTCCTGCATCTCTTGAACACTTCCATGGCTTTGGGGTCAAGCAGGTCTAAGCCTCAGTTTCTTTATCTGCAATGTTCTGCAATAAAGATTAGATGAACTCATTCATAGCCCTCCCTCAGAACATTGTCTGGCATGGAGTGGATAGTGACTGTTATTAGTAGGTATAATTTTTAAGACTTTCTCTCAGTTTGTATTTATTATGCCAATAGTTTCAGATGCATCAGGATTTCATGAGGACTTTGTAAACAAGAAGCTCTGATTTGGTTAGCCTGGGAAAGGGATAGGGATCTTCTAAAGTTTACCAAGGAGATTCTGATATGCATGTGGATTTGGGAACTGCTTGCCCCTTAATTGTCCACAGTTGTTGTTGTTGGTGTGTGTGTGTGTGTGTGTGTGTATGTTACCGGAGACTGAACCCAGGGATATTCTGCCCTTGAGCTATACCCCTAGTCCTATTTTATTTTTTATTTTGAAACAGGATCTCACCAAGTTGCTGAGGGCCTTGCTAAGTTGTTGAAGCTGACCTTGAATCTGTGATCCTCCTATCTCAGCCTCCCAAGTCCTGGGATTACAGGGGTATGCCCCCACACCCAACATCTATAGTTTCCCTTTCATGAATGTGGCTCTGGTTCTTTCACATTGTTTCACTGCCTACATGGTAAAGGCAGTTTTGTAGCTGAGCTGACCTTTGCAGTGGAAAATCCCTCTTAATGAGCTAAGTGCCACCACTTCTCACATTGATGTGAGAGAAGGGGGAAGCAGGAGAGTGCAGAGATTGAGAACTGGGCTTTGGAATTGGAGATGCATCCATCTTCAAATCCTAGCTCTGTCATCTACATGCTGTGTGACCTTTGACAAGTTGTTTAAGCTCTAGGACCACCATTTTTGAACTTTACTTGTTAAGCATTTTGTTCAACCCCAAACCTGCAATTCAGTACACAGCAACCTTCACCTAAACCCATTGTTCCTCCATCCCTTGTTTCCCAGGGCCTCAGGCTCGGTCTGGGATCCTCTGGGACCTTGGCAGTCCTTTACCCCAGCATCTCCCCATTCATGCCCTTCCTGCTATGCCTGCCATCTCCATGGGAACTGAGGCTTCCACGAGCACCTTCTAACCATCTGCAGGCTCTCAGTCCTTTCCAGATCCTGAGTGGTCCAATATCTGCCTGCTTCATAAAGTCCTGATTAACATCTCAGGCTTCCTTTCAAACCTGAACTGCCCACAGTCTCCTGCAGCACTGCAGTGTACCAACCTTGGCCATTGAACATCCTGACTCAGGTCTCTAGCATCTAACTCACACTCATTCACATGATTATTCAAGAAACAACAACAGTTTCGAGGAGAGATGCTGGAGGTTGGTATTCCAAGAAAATGTCAATGAGTGTTTTCTCCAGGCCACAGACCTGGTTTCATCAAATGTGCTTCATCCTGTTGATTTCTTGTGGCATTTGGACTTGTTTGAAGCGAACATCGCAGGAGGCTTGGTTTTTACCTAAAATTATATTGCTTTGGGGTTTTGGAAGGTTGTGTGCAAAACAGCAAGTCTCTGTTTAAATTCCGTGTGTCTAGAGCTCAGTCCAGTAATACATTCCTAATCATCTGTTTTGTGGAAACCCAGAAATGGTACAATTCATAGTATTATGAGAGGCATGGAAAACAAAACCACAAAGGTGTCCAGCTCGGGCCACTGGGGTGGGAGGCCTGAGCCTACAAAGTCCAGCTGCCTTTGCAAAACACTGAGGGCCTCCTGATAAAAATCCATACTTTGGCTGCTTGCTCTATTTCCGTTTCTTAATAACAGAGGTAGCTCAAGCCTTTTGTTCATATGCTATTGAAATGGCCATAAACTCTTGTAAAACAGATCCAGGCAATAAAAGGTTCATCAGGGAATTGGGATCTTTATTGTTGGTGGTAAGTCAGTCATTGTTTGTAAAACCTCTGAAGTTTTGGAGTTCTGAAACAAGTGTTTCAGACTCAGTTGTTCAGATATAGGTTCTTCTTGTATGCTTCATGCCATCTCATCGTCATGGTGCAGGTTTAGAAGAATTAAACCTCAAGAGTTCAAATTTAGACTGATATTCATATGCAACTTCAGTCATAAATTTTGAATGTGCTTTTATTGGTGCATTATCGTCTCACATCATAATGTAAATCATGTTGACATTGACATACATGCACACAGCACTTGGTACCCCCCCATCTCCCCCCTTCCCATACAGAAGACTAAGACTGATATTGAGATTTTCACATATGTACACACAGTCGATGATAGTATTTCCAATAATGAACCTAGGTCTTCCCCCACCCCTTCCCTAGAACACTTCCCTGGCTCCACTGAGGTTTCTCGTCTGTTATCTGGAATCCCTCTGATATTCCAGTTACCCTAGCTTGCGCATATCAGTCATATATTTTCATTCATCAAAGCTGGCTAGGAGGCACTGGGCAGCAGCAGATGGGTGGTAAGCATGGCCAGCAGGGTAAATTCTATAGGCTGCCCCATTAGTAACTGTGAATGCTTTGTACACAGCCTCAGATGCCCCTGACCTGTGTCTGGAGGGCCACTCTTGACCTCTGGAAACAAACATTAGAAAACCAAGGCTCAGAAGATACCAGAGACAGTAAGATCTGACTTTAATACTGTAAGACAATGTAGACTGACATACTTTTCTATCAGAGAGGAAACTTAGAGTAGTTTTATCTTCATATGGTGCCTGAAGCTCTACCTGATGAAGGAAGTTAGAACTGGTGTAAGTATTCAAGTTTAGGGTAAGAGAAATGTGATGTCTCTACTAACAGGGTAAGGGAAGACATTTCATCACTCTTCTTTTTCCAACTGAAAGAATTATCCTCTGTTTTTAAACTGTTTTTTTTTTTTAAGTTAAAGGCTTCTTTAAGAAAACAAATAAATGAGTGCAAGTTCTGCCTCTTTCTCTTGAAATGTGTTTTGAAGCCCTACAGACAAAGCTATGCCTCTGGGAATAAATAGTCCAGCTGCTCTAAATGTTATGACAAAGGAATACAAGTTCAGGGACATGAACTCGAGATGCTAGACGTTCTCATGACCCCAGTGAGAAAGATAGTGGGGCTCCAGTTTCCAAGCCTGGGTTTTCTTTCCCCAAAAGACATATCGTCAGCCAGGCCCATTGGATTCTCTGTATCACCAGTTAGCTTTTCATAGGAACAAGGGACATGCATGTGGCTCCAACGTCTTCCTTTGCAGAGCCTGTATAATTTGGAAGTGTTAATGCAGGACAGTAAGGAAGAAGAGAGCAGGCTGGCCCCAGGCTCAGAAGTAATCAGATGATCGCCACAGTCATCTCCTTCATGTTTGATTTTTTTCACCCCTTATTTACCAATGGAAAATACTAGATCTAGCCAGGCATGGTGAAGTACACCTGTAATCTCAGTACTTGTGAGGCTGAGACAGGAGAATCACAGGTTCCAGGCCAATCTCAGCAAATTAGTGAGGCCCTCAGCACCTTAGTGAGTGAGACCCTATTTCAAAACAAAAAGTAAAATAGGGCTGAGGTTGTAGCTCAGAAGTATAGTACCCCTGGGTTCAATCTCTAGTACCACAAAAAAAGAAAAGAAAAATAAATAAAGAGAGAAATGAACTAGATCTACAGTATTTTCTCTTTATGTAAAGTTTTTTCTTCATCCTTGTAGACTTTTCTGAAAGAAGAAATGTGCAACTGAGGCTCAGAGATCCTGTAACTCAGTCAAGGGCCACACGATAGAAGGTTTGAAATTCTGGTCTGTATAAATCTGAAGTCGTATTTCCATTTCCTGACTTAGTTACTGAACCCATTTTCTAAGGAAGAATAGGATTACCAGACAGATGACCAGAATAGAACCATTATTAGGAGCTCCAGATGAGACTTATGTCAAGATTAACAAATAGATTTCATTATCTACTAGTCTACAAGGTCACTGTCAGACCCACTGTAAGACACTCTCAACCTTGACTGCACTTTATAATCATTTGAGGACTTTCTTAAAAAATACTATTGAGAGATCGCACCTCCATAGATTCTAATTAAACTGGTTTGGGTTATGGCCTAGGCATCAACATTTTTAAAATCTCTCAAAGTGATACAAATGTGTAGGTGAAAATGAAAATCACTGCTTAGGAAAGACAGAAATTGTATCTTAGAATGTGGACCTGGAGTCGGGTGTGGTGGTGCACACCTGTAATTCCAGTCCTGGGGAGGCTAAAATAAGAAGATTGCAGGTTCACAGCCTGCTTCTGCAACTTAGTGAGGCTCCCAGTAACTTAGCAAGACCCCGTTTCAAAATAAAAACTAAAGTAGGGCTGGGAGTATAGCTCAGAGGTAGAATGCCCCTGGGTTCAATTGCCTGTATCACACTAAATAAATAAATAATAAATAATGTGGAACTGGAGCTGCTAATTGTCTGCTGCCTCAGAGGCATGAACAGTGGATGATCCAAGGAACCTAGCAGGTTGAGAAGAGACAGGCAGTAGAGCTCAGACACTGCTGGGAACCAAACTGTCACATCAACTGCCCGTGGTTATCGTCCTGGGAGCCAAGGATTGGTTCTTTCTTATGTACCAGCTTGTAATTATTTTGTGTGCCTGTAACTCTCCAACTGGATTATAAGCTCCCTCAGAGTTTGAGATACTCAAACTCTCAAACCCAAAAGATGTCCAGCATCTTCCCCACTAAAATACATGCCCTGGAGCCCAGGTCACATGGCACGGGGTCTGGCATACGGTGGACTGGACATGGATGGAGAGGTGGTGGGCAACATTAGCCAGAGGCACAGATATCTCTGGAAAAGTGATATTTTCATGTTAATTTATTCCAGAAGCCATTCTGCTTTCAATCCCCAAACTGCGACTATGCTTATGCACAGCGTAACTGAAGCCTCCTTTTCCTTGCATGTCCATAGGCCTTCTGCTGCACATTCAGCCTCCTGTAATTTTTCTTGGGTCCAAGCACACAGGCTTTGGCTGCATATTAAATCTGCTAGTTAGAATGGCCTTGGCAGAGGAACTGCAAGCATGTTCACTGGGTCCTAAGGGCTGTGATTTTGAGGTTGATACTAAATCCTTCAAAGTTAGGAGAGGAGGTCCAACTTCACAAGTCAGCAGAAAAGCTGCCAAGAATGTGCTTTCCAAATGGCTGTGTACATAATTCTCAGAACTTTGGTCATTTCACTGTGTGTCTGATTGAAAAATTATATTTGTGGTCTTGGGCAAGGCAAGAATAAAGGAATTACAGTTAATATTTATATGCATATAAGCAGAAAGATGTTCACTCTTTGAAAAAGTCATCCTTCCAAAGCTGAATACCACAAAGGGCAAGCAAATTTGGTTGGAATTTTGTTTAGAAATCCAGTCCAGTCCTTTTAGCTACAGTACAGAAAGGGGATAGAAATGGGAAACTGATATTTTATGAGCATCTATTAGGTTTATATAAGTCATTTTATAAATGTATAAATGTTAGATCACTTAATCCTTGCTGCACTCTGATTTACTCCATGAAGGTATTTTCAAAATACAAACATGAGCTTATACTCCATCTGCTTCAAGTCTTCTGTGGCTTTCCAGAGCTTCTAGAATGGAAAATCAAATCCTTGGGGCCTCGAAGCTTGTGCAGAGTGACCTCGTGCTGCCTGTGGTTCTTTCTGCTCTGACCACAGCTGTTCTCCAGTAAGCCACACTCCCTCCTACTGAGAAATTTATATACCTTCTTCCCTCTTTCCCACCTCCCTTCTTCCACACCTCTCCAGCCCCCAGTGGGCTTTTACTTCCTTAGTTTCAAGTCTCCTTCAGGTCCTGAGTGCATCAGTCAAGGGATTAGATAGGAGAGAGAAACCATACCAATTGTTTGAGCAGAGGGGATATAACATGATGAATCATCAAATAAATGCAAAATTGTTAACAAGGTAACAGACAGAGAAAAGAAAACTCTAAGCTGGGGTTGGAGAAGTAGGACCTATGCACAAATCCAACTCATGGCCCATTTCTGTATGACCAGTGGGGCTAAGAATGATTTTACATTTATAAAGGTTGTTAGAAAAAAACTACAACAAATATAGAATGTGGTCCACAAAGTTTGAACTAGTTACTATCTGGCCACTTTACAGGAAAAGTTTCCATAACTCTGTTCTAAAGTATCAGTCACTGGTTTGGAGTTGTCCATTGTTGCAGCTACAGCTTCTAGGTCTGAAGGACCTGAACCCTGGACCTGAGAGGAGGGGGCCCAGCTGGCTGATGCAGGTATCTCTGATGTGAGACATGATGAAGTTAGTTTTATAAATAACAGGGAAGCCGCACACAGTCCTAAGCTGCTGCCACAGGAAGGAGCTGCTGCTGCTTAGTGAAGAAGCTCTGTTCAGGTACCATTCACAGGTACCGGAAGCCATAGAAATCATTCTGGAACTAGGCAGGAAGGAGTAAGTTCCTTCTTTCTTCAGCTTTCCACATCCCTCTATTTTTTCCTCCAGAGATGAACATAAAGGAAGTTTGCAAAGCAAAAGTAAGGCTTGCAGGATCCCAGCCCCAACATCACAACACGGACAATAAAAGAGTAGGTGTGTAGCAAAAAAGATTTAATCCAGTAACTAACACAGAAAGCCATCCCTGAACTTCCTGATATGCTCGGTGCCTTGTCTTTATTGCACTGTATATCTTTTCTCCATTTCATTTACTACAATTATTGAAAATAATAACAAGTACTAGGTGCCAATGCAACTTAAAGCACATTTCAAGATTAACCCACGTACATGTGTGCGCTCACGCGCGCGCGCGCACACACACACACAATGAAATTGGGGCAGAGAGAAGTGGAATATCTCTCTCAAGTGTACACTCAGCTAGAAAGTACAGGAATCAGAGCTTGAACTCAGAATGTCTTCATGTTAACCCTATGATATACTGTCTTCAGTTTCAGTTTTACATTTGTTTGTGAATCCTGACCCAATGTCTATTCCTCTCATTAAACTGGCTTCATAAGGGCAGGGACTGGGTCTCTTTCTGCTGACCATTGGGTTCCCTGTACCTGCCACAAGATCTGGCACGTAAGAGGCTCCTCTTTTTTTTTTTTTTTCCCCCTTCCCGCCTGCCATGGCACCGGGGATTGAACCCAGGGACATTCTACCTCTGAGCTAAACCTCCAACCCCTTTTTAAATTTTTTGTTTTGTTTCGAAACAGGGTCTTGATAAGTTGTTGAGAGTCTCACTACATTGCTGAGTCTGTCCTTGAGCCTGTGATCCACCTGTCTCAGCCTCCCAAGTACTGGAATTACAGCTGTGACTCACCACACCCAACCATAAGAGGCTCTTGATAAATGTTTGCTGAAGGATGAATAAATGGAGAAGGAATCTGAATTACAGAAAGGTTAAACCAACAGGTGGCAATCAGAGCTGAGATTCAAACATGTCTGTTTGACCCCAAAGACCATATTCTTCCCAGTCATGAGCAGGCAGATTAGTGCTTTGCTAGAGTGACATGTGAGGCTCCTGATGATGTACTGACGGCATGTAAATTCTTCACTGTTCTCTGTATTTTGAATAGATGATGGTGTTTCTTATGGTCTTCAAATTATCCAGAATGTGTAATCACCTATACTTCTCTATTTCCTGATCACACTGCATAGAAAAAACCCACTATATTTTTTAAATACAGTCACCAAATCCAGGGAGTTGAGTCTTCCAACAATGTGTTCTTAGACATACTATGTTAACTACAGTTCATGTCTGGTGAAGAGTCTGGCAATGGAGATAGGGATGCCTATACTTTTGGTTGCATATACTGTTCAAGTATGTAGATACCTCACAACAATCATACCAAAGAAAACTGTATTCTTTAAAATACTGAAAATATAAGTGATTACTTTAGAAAAATTGAACATAATTAAGTGATACTCTATCACTTCATAACAGTGAAGATGTGCTCCTTACAAGCCATCTCCTAACTCCTTTCTACCTCCTTGGTCTCATCCTCTCTCTACACATAGTCCAGATACTTGCAGATACATGCTAGATTTTCTCTTTTCTCTGTGCTATTTGCAATACTATTTCAGAGTACAGTCAATGTCCCACACAGTATATGCAGCACTCTAAAACCTGGGCATTGGAGAAGCCTATTTGCTCTTTCTTTTCCATTGTCTGATACCATAGTAGGAATTCAAAGGCATCAGAGGGAAATCAGGGAAGGCAGAAGAGTGGTAGGTATCATGAGCATTCATTCATTCATTCATTCATTCATTCACTCAGTCAGTTTACCTTCTAACCAACTAACAAAATCTAATTATTCAATGTAGTCAGCTAAGTTTTCTATACGGTCTATTTAAAAATCAAGAAGTCTATCTTAGGCAGTTTCCTATGACTAGATATCCCAGATGTTCCTATGAATAGTAATAGTTCCAGAAACTATTATATTAGTAATGGCCTAGAGCAATAATTTGGTTGGATGGAGCATAGCGAGAAAGGAGAATAGAGGACCAGTCTCCAAGCTATTTATATGGTAAACATATCCATTTCTACTTGAGTCTCTGTTTTATGGCTTGGAAGGATTTGTCAGGAGAATCCACTAAATTTATAGCCACTGCTAGTGAATGTAAGTGCTAACTCTGTTAGTAACAACAAGCTTGATCTAGATTAAAATGAATAGAAAGCAGAAGGCCATAGGAGTGTCTGACAGATTTGTAGACCCATCCAAGGGAATACTGGAACTAGGGGCTGGGAAGCCCTCAGAATCCTCCAGCTTCCCTCTGATTGCCAATAAGTCAACTTCTACTTCTGGAATTTCTCCACAACTGCCCACAACTCCCCAGTTTATATTAAAATTTTAGCCTCGAAGAGATGCAAGCTCATCCATCACTTGGTCCCAAAACTAAATAATGAGACAAAGAATGTATTGGACTAGCTTGAATCAGATGGCCACTCCTGGTCCAGGGCATATATGTATGGGCAGGTGGTGGTGAATTTGAGGGAAACAGATACCCCAATGGTGTCCACTATATTAAAAAAAAAAGTCATTTATAACCTTCAGAGGGAAAATGTGTGTTTCATAACAATCTGGGCACACAGCGTTTGGTTACTCATTATTGAAATTTGAGGGCCCTCAAAGGACCTGTGAAATGACAGATTGCTTGGGCTATGGATTAAAATTTTATTTCTAAAACATTACTATTTTCTATAACAATGCTTTGATTACTTGTCTTGTGATTGTCTGGTAGCCTCAAGCAATATGAAACCAAAAGTAATAATATAAGCAAAGACTTACATAACACCTTAATATACCAAACACTGTTCTAAGCACTTTACTTTTATTGACTCATTACAGTGCCATGATGTAGTATAATAGCCAGGGTTTTCCAGAGAAAAGGCACCAATCAGATATATAAAAATATGCATGAGGAGATTTATTATGAGAATTGGCTTATGTGACTGTGGAAGACAAAAGTTTCACAATCTTCTATCTGCAAGCTGGAGAACTACGAAAGCAAATGGTATAATTCAGTCTGAATTCAAAGGCCTGAGGACCAAGGTAGCTGTTAGTGTAAGTCCTGGAGTCTGGATGCCTGAGAGTCAGTACCTCTGATTGCCAATGGCAGGAGATGATGGATGCCCCAGTCAAGGAGAGAGATAATTCACCCTTCCTTGGCTTTTTTGTTCTGTTCGGTCTGGCCCTCAATGGACTGGATAATTCCAGCTCACATCAGTGAAGGCCCCTCTTCTTTACTCTGTCCACTGATTCAAATGCTCATCTCTTCCAGACATACCCAGAAATAATGGTTATTAGGGATCTGAGTAGCTCTTAACTCAGTCAAACTGACACATAAATGAAACCATCACAGTTAGAAGCTATTATGATTTCAATTTTACAGAAGTGGTAACTGAGGCACAGAGAAGTGAAGTTATTTACTCAACTTGGCTCTGTCAATCAGAGCTGGAGACAGGGTTCAAATACAAGCAGTCTAGCTTTAGGCCCCATGCTTTTCACAGGACACAAACCATGCTTTTAGGCACTGGGTGGGGATAACTGAAAGGCTGCAAAGACATCCTGATGAATCAATAACCAAATGAAGAAGAAGGCCTCTTTCATTGGCTGGTGATGCCAACCAGAGCTAGGAAAAAGAGAAGCTGCACCAGAAAGTGAGAAGAGAAACAAGAAAGTGTAAAACATGTAGACAGAAGTAAAAAGAGACTAGTAGACAGAAGAGGTGGTGTGAAGGGCAGTGTGAAGTGGGAAAGCTACAAAACAGAAGTGTTGGGAAGAAGGGAGATACTGAGTCCCTTTTTCCAAATTGTGGTCTACAGACCTCCTGAGCTCTTGATAAGAATGAAGTTGCTAATGAGTCACCCTTGACTGAATCAGAAGTCCACCAGATGTGCCAGAAGGCCACCTGTTTCAATAAACATTGTTAGCCATTCTCTTCTCAAGAGAATACTGAGCATGTAACAAGCAGCCTTTTATTTTATACTCCTGAGACCCCTGTGGATAGCAGTGGATATGATATTGTGTTCCTTTAGCCTATCTACTATGGTTACTGTGATTATCTATCTACTATGGCAACAAAATGTGTAATACATTTGTGTGTGCGTGTGTGTGTGTGTGTGTGTGTGTGTGTGTGTGTGTGTGTGTGTAGTACTGGGGATTGAACCCAGAGGAATTCTACCTCTGAGCTACACTCTCAGCCCTATTTTATTTTTTTATTTTGAAACAAGATTTCAGTAAGTTGTGGAGGGCTTCATGAGGTTGTTGAGGCTGACTGTAAACCTGTGATCCTCCTGTCTCAGCCTCCCAAATACTGAGATTACAAGCATGTGCCACCATGCCCAGCTTGCAATGCATTTTTAATTTTTTACTTTTTATGCTTTTTTGATACATTATAGTCTCACATCATAATGTTGACAGTGACATACATGCATACAGTACTTGGTGCCTCCCATTGATAGGTGGGTCTAAAACAGAAATCAAAACTGCTGAGCTTTAATTCTGGCTCTGTCATAAACTATCTGTGTGACCATTGGCAGACAATTTCTCTGCCTTCCAAGATTTTTCCTTTTCCAAGGTTGTAGTTCGGACTGAATGAGCAACACGTATCTGGAACATGTCCTTCCACAGATATCCTTCTAGAAGTCCTGCAACTCCCCACATCACCCCCTGAGCATGGCAGACATCATTAATCAATCATGACACTTCTCACTGAGCCCCCGTTGGCTTCCCAATCTTTTAAACACAGCACCCTAGGGATCTACTAATGATTGCTTAAAGTTGGTTCCCAGTTGAAATTTTCTTGTCTCTAGACTGTATGATCCACAAAACTCACATAAGTTTTAATAATAGATGGCCCTTTCAAAGGAAAAGAAAATAATTTCATCTTATGCTTCAAAGAGTTCATTTTCATTCATATAAAAGTTTATTCAATAAATATTTTTATATTCTGATTCACGTGAAGTTTTGTGCAGATATTCCCTCTTCCCATTATTCCAATCTAGATTACAAATATTACTTGAATGTTGCATGTCCTAAAACCCTCTAAATCTTTGTTACTAAATTATGCTGAGAGGGTGAACTAATATCACCTTAAACTTAGGTTTTAGGTCAGCTTAAATTTGAATACAGCCCTATTCCAAAATAGGTTTAAATCTTGAGAATTTGTCATAAAAGAAGGGAAGAAGGAAAAGAGGAAGGAAAGAAAAAGAAAAGGAAAGGAAGAAAAATAGGACCCTGAATTTTAAATCTGATTTTAAAAATAGGGAGAAAAATGACACAAATAACTTTCTAAGGTTCCTGAAACCAGTCCTGGCCTATTGATTACTCAAGAAAATTCTCAAGCCACTTGTAAGTAATTAAAAGTTCTACATTTTTAAGAATTCTGATAATCATGTTTATAAATTAGTGAAACCTAAGGGGAATTTTTTTTAAATATTGTGCAGTTGTCCTTTATTGTTCTTAAGTGTCATGAATTCTGTGTCAAAAAAAAAAAAAGTCAATGTTTTCCTTCCATTGGTCATAGACCTGGATTGAAATAGCCAAAAATGGTGATTTTTCTCCTCTTAGTAACCTCAGAGAACATTGTGTAAGACTTGGAAATGAATATTTCAAATAGGCAAACAATTTTCCCAAAGCAATTATGGAGAAATTTGGAGATGGCACAGATAGGTGGATTTTGATTTTTTTATCCGAACACAACACAGAAACATTTTGGTCTGTATGCTTCATTCTGAGGCCTGGAACATTTCCTTCGACATCAACTGAGCCCTGGATCCAAATCCAGACCTTGCTCCGGAGGAGGCCTGGTCAGGAGTTTGGACTGAGTTGTATTATTTAACCAGTCACAGACATGAGAAACCTAACACTCTTATGGAAACATGTACAGAGACAAATGGCCCAGGTTAGATGGAGCCCCTTTGGTAAAACCTCAGGGAATTGGATTGAGGTCTTGGAGGGCAGAAAGGTTGGCTGAATTAGCAAAGTGTCTGAATTTTAAAATATTTCAACAGAAAAAGATGCATTATATTAAGGTAAACAAGCAGCTGAAACTAAGTCTTCAAAGTGGGTTATTTAGTGGAGCTGTCTGTATCTTCTTGAAGAAATAAAGGTAACCCCTCTATAATCAACAGAATCAATATGCAAAAAAATTGTGTGATGAAGTTCTTTAGATGGTTGTTCCCTTAAATGTGATCAATATTCTCTCAATGCCTATATGGTGTGATAGAGAAAGACTGCATTTGCAATCTGGAAATCTGAGTTCAGATGCTATTTCTGGAATTCCTTTCAGAAAACTATTAACTTTTATTTTTAGATCCATCCTAACCAATTGCCTCTCCAGTTTCCCAGCACACAAAATATTAGAAAAGAGTCAACCCTAAAAGGAGGCAAGATGGCAATAGCCACCAGTAATGGGGCTAGTGCCTTCTCAACAGAGGAGGGAGACAACTTAGAAAACAAGTTGGGGAAATTGGAAGATTAGAGGTCTGAGACAATTTTATGATGGTAAATTGCCTCATAGTACATCCTTTACATGAAATGATATGCAATTATTGTGCTCAGAATAATGACTACATTCATAATTAAGATAAGATTAGATCACATTCATTACCTGTTTAAGAAGGTTAGGAATATGTGCCATACATTTCAGTTTAATAAGACATTTGTTGTTGTTGTTGTTGTTGTTGTTGTTGTTATTGGTACTCAGAATTGAACCCCCCACCAAGGATGTTCTACCTCTGAGCTAGATCCCCAGCTGTATTTTTTTATTTCAAAACAAGGCCTTGATTAGTCACTGAGGGTCTCACTAAGTTGCTGAGACTGGCCTTGGATCTGCAATCCTCCTGCCTCAGCCACCCAAGTAAAAGTATTACAGCTGTGTGCCACTGAATCTGGCTTAATAAGACATTTATTGAACATGTAATAGGTGTCAGACACTGTGATAAGTGCTATAAATTTAAAGGAAGATAAGTCATGGTCATGTGTTTGTAATCTGGAGTGTGAAGCAGATAACATAAACAATTTTGTTTTTAATTTTAGTCCAAAACATGTTGAAATTTTAGCACTAAGATAAAGTTTATTATGTTGGAAAATTTACTTAAGTGGAAAATCTCATTACCTGGATAAAAGGTTTGTTGCTGTGAATTATTTTGAATCCCATAGTTGGAAGAACATTAATCAGCTAATCAGGCTCATACCCAAAAGATGAATTTGATGCCCTCACGAATGTATGAAAGTTGATCCAAACCCTTTCTTTTCTCCACTTCCAAAAGGGATCATGTAAGGTTGGATTTGACAGCCAAAAGGAAGCTGAAGTTAATGAGTACCATGTTTTTAGCCCTCAGTTTAACACTTTATTATTCTATAATCTTGACATGGATTCTTTTTCACCAATGAGACTGAAAATTCTTTAACATTAGAAACAAGGTCATATATGTGACCAGATCAATACTATGTATGTTCAGACTTCGATTAAGCTAGCATTTCTTTTTAAATTGGGCTAATATTTCCTCTATGTGAGCTATGTGCATTTTTCACATACATTATCTCATTTAATCTTTGTATTAACTTCACAAGTTTCTTGAATGTAGTAATTATCATAATTTTTGGAGTGAGAAAACTGAACCTAGGTGATTTGTATTAGGTAGTCTATGATTCTACATCTTGTAAGTGGATTTGAACTCAGATCCTAAACTCCAGCTCTGATGGTGTTGAATAATAGGTTTCAGCCATATACCTATTCTTGGTCTTCTACTGCAGTTTAGTATTTTTTAGATTTTGGATTATTTATTTTATTTATTTTTCCTTTCTCATTTAGACTCTAATTTGTAGATCAGATTTCACATCTGTGCTGCAGCTTAGCACCCAAAAAAGAAATTTTATATATGAAAGAGCCAGAGTGTATTTTTCTTTATTCTTTGGTTATTTTTCCTTTCCTACTCACATAGCTTGTGGTTAAATTATTTTCCTTAGACTTTCATACTAAAATAATTTGCCTTTGGATAGAGGCCAAGCATAGGCCATTTTCAATTCTCTACAAGATTGTTTTTCTAAGTAGCTCAAATGAAAGAATTCTATGTCTTACAATGGACATTTGTCAGTTTGATTATTTTGGATAATCAATGTTAAAATGTAGAATCTCTTCAAAATCTTGCATCTTCTCACTTACAGCTGCCCTTAGAAAATGACCCAATAACTGCATAAAAGATAAGAGCAAGGACCCCAAAAGCCCAGACTAGTTACCATTTCCAGACTCATGTAACCGTTTGTCTACTTCATGTTGAAAATTTTAATGAGGCTATTTAATTTTCCACTTTTTATATGGCCATGCATTTCTGTTTTATAAAATTATTGGATACCTTAGAGAAAACTAAGAACCTTTAAAAAAGTGCTCACTTCATGCCAGGAATAATCTAAAGTGCTTTATCTGCATTATTGTAGTTAAGACCTACAACGGCCCCCTGTAGTCAGTAATTTTCCTCACATATAATAGAGGAACTGAAGCTTAAAGAAACAATTTGTCCAAGGAAATAATAATTGCCAGATCCAGGACACCAAACCAAATCAGACTGTCTCCAGAACGCTTATTCTTTATCTTAAAAAAAAATAAGCTTTTATTTTGGACTAGTTTAGATTTTTAGAAAAATTGCCACACTATTACAGAGAATTCACATATGCCCTGGCCTAGTTTCCTCACATTGTTAACATTTCCATGGTTCATTGGTCCAAACTAAGAAACTGATACTGGCACATTACGGTTAACTAAACTCCAGACTTTATTTGTATTTTGCCAGTTTTCCCCCAGTGCCCTTTTTCTGTCCCTGAACTGCATTGCATGCCATTATCAGAGCTCCCTAGTTCATCCTGTCTAGGACATTGTCTTAGTCTTTCCTTACTTTTCATGTCCTTGGCAGGAGTACTGGCCAAGTATCCTGTAGAGTGTCCCCCAATTGGGTTTGTCTGATGTTTTTTTCTCACAATTAGACTGAGGTTCTGCGTTTGGGGGAGGAATGTCATAGAGGAAGAACTTCTGTTCTCAGCCACTTTCTGGTGCTGGCATTTTCAGATATGTGTGTATCATAAGTGGCCAGGGTATTTCTACTTGCCATTCTGTTTGTCATTCTACCAAAAAATGGACTATCACTCTGGTATAATTTGGAAAAAAATGTAGTTTATTTAAGAAGATAATTGTGTGTGTGTGTGTGTGAGAGAGAGAGATACTGGGGATTGAGATCAGTTTGAAACAGGATCTCACTAAGTTACCACACGTTAGTCTTGAATCTGTGATCCTTCTGTCTCAGTCTCCCAAGTACTGGGGTTACTGGAAGCCGAGAAAATACTATATTTTTATGCATGTATGTATGTATTACATTGAATCTCACTATGATATATAATTGTAATGCACCAATAAACGTAAAAAAGAAGATAATATATTTTAAAATCTCATGATGACTTGCATATTTCCATGACAATTAACAGCTTGAGATTTAACATCAGCACTAAGTTCCCAATGAAGCGATTTTTCAGGCAAAGAGAAGTTCCAATATTTTCGTGTTGAAAAACCTATCCTAGAAAAGTAAGCCCAAATATCACAAAAGATTTTTTTCAGAAAAAAAAAACTTCTTTACTGTAATTTATGATAATGAAACATTTAAAAAATAGCATAAATACTAACTGGAAAAACAGTTAAGAAAATTATAGCATTGGTGCACAATGGTATATTATCAACCTTTAAAAAGATATTTACAAAAGGTAGGCCATAATACAGACACTATTTAGTGGAAAAAGCAGGGTATAGCATTGCATTCCTTTTAGTCACTACAAACAATACATGCATTACCCAAAAGTGACTGAAAAAAAAGTATACCAGAATGTCAATAGTGATTATCTGTGGGTGGCCAGATTATAAGTTTTTCTTTCTTCTACTTTTCCACACATTAGGATGTTTGTGTTGTCTTTTGTTGTTGTTATTTTAAAAAATCTTTTCAAGGAGTATGTTCTCAAGCCACTGCACAGATATTTTGTGACTTCAGAAGATAATCACACACAGAATCCTTGAGAGTAAGACTCATGATTTAGGCTTTATTCTGCCCTGACCCCTAGGTCACAGCACCATCGAGGTCTGGGTACTAACATCTCTGAGTATGGGGAGTGGAGAGGAGGAAGGAGGTGCTCCATGACTTCTCACCTCACACCACCACTGGAACCCTGTACTCATATACATATACACACTCCCACACTGCAGTCTTGCAAAGACAAGGTGAACTCAGACAGAAGAAGATTCTTGCTAGCTCTGTGATCCTGAATGAGTCAACCCACCTCCACACCTCTATCTGTACCTCAATCAAGAGACAGTATAAAGAAGTAAGTGGAGTGCTCCTCTTCGGATTTGAAACTTAGGCAGTTTATTGAACTCTCTGTGCCTCTGTTTCTTCATCTATAAAATGGGAATAATACCTGTGTCTGCCTTGTGAGATTTTGGAGAGGATGAAATAAGTTAATATGTGTAAAGTACTGCATACAATCAGTAATCAATAAATGGAATATAATGGGTGACTTGTCTTCAAACAGTCAATTTCTATTCACCAGGAACTTGAAGATATTGTACAGATGATTTTTCAGGTAACCTCACGTTCGAAAGTGCCATATTTCCAACTATCCAGAGGCTACTGCTTCTCAAATTGTGGTCCTGAAAAATATGTGTAGGATACAAATGTGGCTAGAAGCTCATTAACATCTATTCATGTCAAAGAATTTTTCATAAATTCTTCTTTTTATTTCCAAAAGTCAGAAAAGCATTCCCAAAATGACCTCCAGCTGAAGGCCATAGCTCTTGGTTTTCCATGCTGGAGTGTGTGTGTGTGTGTGTGTGTGTGTGTGTGTGTGTGTGTGTGTGTGTGTGTAAAATGTGTGTAAAATTTGTTTCTGCACAAATAGATGTATTCTTACAGCCCCAAATCCTAAAAGTCCTCTTGTGGTCACATGTAACATGATCTAACATTTTAGACATTTTTTTTAAAAAGGAGCTCAACTTATTTGAAAGAATAAATGGTATGTGTACCTGGGAGTTACATATCAATTACTACTTAATATTTAATACAATAATAAGAATAATAGCAGTAAGAAGAAGTTATTAGACCTGTTTATAAGCCAGAAGAATACAGAGAAGCTATTAAAAAGCTAAAGTTCAAGAGCACTTATTTCAGGGAAATGTTTGGCAAATTAAATGAGTATTTAGGGTTTGTATAGTTAGCTTTGGGAGACTCCACCACCAAAAAAAAGAAAGTTCTTGGACACCTTGTTGGTGACCATTAGCAAGAAGTAGAGAACAAGGAGCTGGGTGGGAGTCTAAGGTAAGAACACTCCCTGAGGATGGAGAGACCTGGTCCCCCAGGGAGGCTGTTCTTTCTTTGGGGAGCCCTTAATGTCTACTTGGCTCACTGAGAGCCCAGACAGAAAGGAAAATGGGCCTTCAATCTGCTTATATTGAGCAAAGAGTGCCCAGACTCACAGCAAGAATGTAATCCAGCCCATGTATTTTGGTTTTAAATTAATCTCAAATCAAGTCAATTCAAGAGAGGATATTTTAACTACTTGAGATAAGTTTATAATTTCTAGATGAGTAGTGAAAATAGCATTCATGCAGGCATGGTGGTGTACACCTATAATCCCAGTACTTGGGAGGCTGAGACAGGAGGATTGTAGGTTTGAGGTCAGCTTCATCAACTTAGCAAGGCCCTCAACAACTTAGTGAAAACTTGCTTCAAAATAAAAAGGGCAGAGGGTGTAGCTAGGAGGTAGAATAGCACTGGGTTCAATCCCCAATACTCCCCCTCCACACACACACTAGCATTAGTGAAGCATTTTGCAGCCTCCAGTGCTGTGATAGTCTTTGGAGGCAGGCAGACCTGACTTTGAATCCCCACTCCACAATTAGCTGTATGGCTGGAGCAAAGTACTTAAGCCCTCTCTTCCTCATTTCCTTCTTAGAGGTGCTGGGATGATTATACGAGATTCTGTTTCAAAGGGCTGTGTGACGCTGGTCACATAGGGAACACTCACTGAATAGTAGGTGCTGGTGTATGGTCCCTGATCCTCACAACAATCTTTGTTGCCACTATTATCCCTATTTTACAGATGAGGGAATTAAGGCTTAGAGAGGCTGAGTGGGTTGTCCAAGATCCAACATATAGAACATTCCCCATTCCCTGATGAAGCACAGCTTCCTCTGGATGTAGCACTAACCATATGCTGACCAAGCCACAGGTTTTATTGAGGGATGATTGACAAATAGAAATTGTGCATATTTAAGGTCTATGATGTGATGATTTGATGTTGTGAAATGATAACTACTAATTAACATATCCATAACCTTGCATAGTTACCTGATAACTAAAAGTATGTACCCTTTGACCATCTTCCCAGACATCCCGTAGTAACCACCATTTTACTCTCTGTTTCCATGTGTGTGACTTTTTCTTTTTCCACTTACAAGAGAGATCATGAAGCATTTGTCTTTCTGTATCTGGCAGTTTCACGCAGCATAGTATCCTCCAGATTCATCCTAATTGTCAATAATGACAGTATTTCCTTCTTTTTTAGAGCTGAGTAATATTCATACATACATATACAATAGGAATTATATACAATATCTACTAATATATATACATATATGTACACATATATATATGTATATATACTTATCCATTCAAGCATCAATCAGAACTTAGACTGTTTCTATATCAGATGCTCATATCTATCAAACAGGTGTTTATGAGCAGCTGCTTCTCTTGAAAATGCATTAGGGAAAGTATGAAACAGCAGCCATTGACCCTAGAAGGTCTGGTGAAGTGGCCCCAGCTCTGAGTTATGCCTCCCAGATTTTCTGATCCAGACACAGGCAGGTCAAACAGCCAGTGAGACTAGTTCAGCCATGTGGCCAAGTGTTGACAAGTCCCCATGAGAACAGGTAGTAGGGTGGGGAGGGGGGAAGGCTGAGTCCATGTTCAGGACAGTATCTGGGAATTCGGCTTGGTTAGAGACAGTACCTGAAATTTGGGCCAGTTCAGACCCAATGTTGTAGCTGCCTGAAAGCCAAGCTGTCTGCGGTTTTCCACTGTGTTGACCTTTCTGGCCAACAGTTGGTTTTGTTTTATTCTGCAAAATTCACGTCACCTAATTATTGTCATCCAGCCATTGTCTGGGTTTTGAATTGAAGCAGATCCTGGTTCAGTCACTATTCACACATATAAAGACAAGCCTTCATGGCAACCAATCTGCTTTTAAGTAGCAGACAATGCCCTGCACCCACCCACAATCTGAAAGAGAACCACAGCAGATTTGTGTATTCACAGTCACCTGGAGCAGAAAGGTGGTTGTCTTCCAGTTCCCCAGCTAGGACCACAAAGAGGAACCATGTAGATATTGTTGCCACCAAGTCTAGGAGCTGAGTCCCTCTCCAGGACTCTTGAAATGGAAAGTAGAATCTCTTCCAACAGTCTGAGCCCTGCTGTTTCTTTCACCTTTGTGCACAGCATCCCTCATGCAGTGAATGCACTGATTTCCATACTTGTTACATTTCCCTATCATCCTACCCATAATGTCTAGGCTTAATATCGATGTCCCTTCCTCCATGAAATATCAGGAGTAACGTTTCTTTCTTTTGGGCCCTCGGTACATTTAGTTTCTGCTTGTCTTGTCAGTTTTTGTATTATGAAATAGATAGGCATAGAAAAAAGTATAAAGATATGAAAAACAGCTATGTACCAATCATCTGGCTAATTAAATGAAATAATCTAAATGTGCTGATTCACCTCTCTGGTCACATGCCATTTTCTTTCATCACCCCTAAGGCAATCACAATCATAAATTGTGTTTAATGATTCCCATGCATGATTTTATACTTTTACTATGCTTGAAGAAACTCTTAGATTTTAATCTTTGTGCGTATGTTTAAACATTTTATCAATTATATCAAATGTCAGTATCCTTCTTTGACTCCGTTGCTTTGATTTCTAGAGTAGGCTTGATAATAGTACTTACCTTCAACGAGTTTTTTAGAGGACAAAATGAGTTAAAGTATGCAAAGCACATAAAGTAAGGCCCTGCACACATGTGTTAAATAAGTATTAACTACTATCATAATTATTTTTTGCTTGTTGTGCTTTAAGAGTTATACATTAAACACCAGTTATTCATTTAGTTTTAGATCATTTATTCTACTCACTATAGCTTTCCAGTGTGTAATAAACTAAAATGTACTTCTTTATGCTTGCGATAAAACACATTTAAACTTTTCTAAGGTTTTGCTATAACAAACAAATTTGCAATCAATATGCTTTCACATGTTTCTTTGCACATGGATAACTCTTTCAGTCTTATATGAAGAATGTAGAATTTCTGAATATTCTTCAGTATATTTTAACTCACTTCTGAGTATTTCACATGACTATTACACTGATGTCTATGTGTGTATGTATGTATGTGTGTGCATGCATGTGCACAAATCTTATCATTCCTAGCAGATTGTAAGCTCCTTGAAGATAGGCCTTATGGAATCCAATCTTTCAATGATTCATTTGGCAAATATTCATTCAGCATCCAGTACAGATAGCATTCAGGTCTAGGTGACAGTATGCAAAGATTAGATGTTATGGTCTGTCTCTCAGGAGCCTTTATACTCTTAAAGATTCACTCAGGACACATGTAGTTAGAATGTTGTTCTGTCAGAGGGAAGAAAGCTGGTTTTCATTGAATATTTATGGCAGATCAGGCGTTGTGTGCATATTTTCATTCAAACCAAACATTAATGGTGCTACTTGCTAGTTGTTTGCCTGGGACTGCCCATTAATCTTGCTAAGTCCAGTCTTCTCTGATGAGAAAGCACGACTTCACTGTGTTTAAGAGCACAAACCTAACTTCAAATTCTGGCATCACCAGTTGTTAGCTAAATAACCTTGTATAAAGGATTTAACTTCTCTAAATCCCCATTCCCTGGTTTGTAAAATGGTATAAATTATGGTATTTATCTGAAAGGGGGTTTGTGGAAGATTGTGCATGAGAAAATACAAGTAAAATATTTACCCAGTGCCTGACACATACTAAGTACTCAATAATTGGTAGCTGTCACGATGATAGTGTTGATTATGTCATCCACTAACCAAAAGACATGTGTCCCTTTAGAAGTCAGCACATCCAGGAGCTCAGTATGGAATTTTAGTTTCTTCACTATACCATAATCATTAGCTATAACCAAATTATCTAATCTGACATTTTATTATATTATCAATTACTACCTCTTCTATACAAATGTGTATTCATACTGTTTTTTACCTTAGCCTTGCTTTATGTAGAGAATGGGAAAGTATAATTTTTAAAATTTTTTAACATTATATAAATTTTATTCTAGTTAATGGAAAGAATTGAAAACTGGTGTTAATCTGGACTCCCCTCTGGACCATGGGGCAGGCTTCCAAGTCCAGGAGTTCCACTGGCAGCTACACATTTCAACCTATAGAGGGAGCTTGGAGGGCATTTGAGTCCATTGTTCTGACTCCAGGCAAAACCTCATTCAAATCCTGCCTGAAAACATCAGTATTGAGAGTGAATCCTCAGAGGAAAATTCCAGGATCCTTTCCCAAACTCAATTCAAACACGATGTAAATACTTCCACCTCATGCAGACTTAGTTTTACTAGAAGTGGGTTTCATTGCAGAGTGATCCCTGGCTCCCCATAGAGGCCCTTCCTAGAAATTTTCCACAAATTTAGCAAGTGGGTATGGACACATAGGCATTATCTCTTGGCTGCCTCTTTGTCCTTCTGCAATAAATAGGCACAACAATTTACAAATGATGAGCTTCAACTGAACTTTTAATCTGCTAGATTCATTGCAGGATATTTGTAACCTTCCCTAAGAAATACATTCTAGGAGTTTTTGTTTTGTTTTGCAACCTTACATTTAAGGAGTACACTGTTTATGATAATGCTGGAATCAATTATGTAATAAAATGTATTCATTTTCCCCCAAACAACTTCCTACTGCCAAGCACTTGGGAAATACCTGATAGTTACAGTTAGCTTATGGGGAGAGTCATTGCATAATCCTTTTACCAGCATGAGAGAAAGAATGATTCCAGGACCCCATTCTTTTTCTGAAAGATGGAAGATGAGAATCTTTCTAAAATATCTGAAGGGTCATCAATTATGATGCAGATCTTGTCTACATCACCTAGAAGTCAAACCAAGGACATATTAAGTAGACTTTATTACAAAACCAATTTTGTTCAATGTTAAAAGAACACCATGAGTATGCTCAACTGGAAGCATAAAGAAAATTTATACTGTAGAAGGGAATAGGGAGTAACCTCCAACTCTAAGATTCTGTAAATCTCTCATAAAAGGGACTTTCTTTCCTTTTTTACTTCTTTTACTTACTTTTGCCTTTTTTCTGATGATATTAACTTGGATCTTCTTGGATTTTGTACACTTTTAGTGAAAAAACTGTCTCTTAATCCATTGATCTGTAATGGTGATGTGGAATACAGAGAGGGAAATGGCTGCCAATATGCTTGGGGGGGAAAGGGGGAGAAGATGAGGCTAGGGAAGATTCCACAGATCTGAGAGCATTGAAAGATGAAATGAGTCAGAAAAAGTTGGGGACTCCCAAGGCAAGGTATAAAAAGATAAAAGAGCTTGGTTCAGTCAATGCATAATGCATTTTCTGGAATGACTTGACTTAGTGTCATAAGAAGTCAAGGTTAATAAATAAGGGTTATAATTAAAATATTTGATGGCCAGCGTTGTATGGATCTGAACCAATCAAAATGTAGTCCAGCCAAGTCAGGGTGCTGTGTAATACCAGCCCTGCCAATAAGTTTGAAAGGCAACTTATAGCGAGAATATTCCAAATAAGGCATAAGGCAATGATATTTACAGTTTAGAAAGATCACTCTTAGAGGAAGAGAGATTGCTGCATTTCTTAATGCTGTGAATGTGTAAATTGATAGAATTTATTTAATAAATTGGAATGCTGAATTTAATCATAAACCCAGCTGTGAAAATAAGCCTGTCCCTCACTCCAGAACAACAACAATACCCATAACGTACCAAAATGAAAATCAAAGCTTATAAGAAATGTAACCCCCTTCCCTTTTCTTCTCACTGATGCCAAAATGGTTTTCAAGCAAAGTCTGGTTTGGCACTGATTGCTGAGTGGACTTGCTGAAAACCACAACCTCACATATTTATATTTTCTTCTCCTGGTGACACATGGATTAGAAAAAGAAGGAGGGTTGAGTAAGATAGAAAGGGTAAGCATCAGTTAAAGGAAAGCCAGATTTCCCAAACAAGTGACCTCCAAATCAAAACCAGCCAACCAACCAAAGGCCCCATGTCATGCCACTGAAATTCCTCCACTTTCATGTACTGGGAGAGTCATCAGCACTGTGGATCACGAGTCACTTCCCAGTGTGTGATGGAGGATTTTTGCTCTATACCCCTAGGAGAAAAGGAGTCTTGAGCAGCATCTGGTGAACATCAGTCACTGGGGTTGTCAGGAATATTTTAGGGGACTGCTAAAATCACGGAATAGAGGATAATGCTTGTGTAGAGGAATGTGAAGAACACCCAGAGCTCTCAAAATAACTTCACTAGGGAAAGGCCACTGATTGATTCTATAAGGCCAAGGCCTGTATGCTGAATGGCACTTGTATGTGTAGCTTTTAAATGGCCAGCAATGTCCTCATCCCTTTGCTGCCCACAGAGAGAAACTCTGACATGTTCTTGAGATATTTTCCCAAGCTCCAGCTCAATACATCATGTCAAAGGTCCAGGATGAGAGTGGGGTACTTGGAGCCAGTGTATGACCATGGGCAAGGGACCTCTCAATCTCCTCACCTGTAAAATTAATCCTTGACTAATTTGTGGAATTGTTGTCACTCTCCCATAAGATAATAGAGAGTGATGAATAGATAAATTGATCATTGCCAAGTAATTAATGGCCACATGATACTGTTGTTATTGATATTCTCAAATTAGTTCAGGCAGCTTTGGGGAAGGAAGAGAAGTGGAGCCTTTTCTCTGCAACAGGAAATAGACTCCCAGATCCTTCAACTGGAGTGATGCACATGGGCTTCAGAAGCTCTTACAAAATGAGAGGAGTGCAGGAATAGTTACATTTATTGGGGCAATTGTGGGAAACCTATAGGACTGAGTTGGGGGTGGGAGAGTAAAATCTAGGAAGAGAAAATCATTGAAGTCTACTAATGGCAAAGACTTGAAGTGAAAAAAACTGTGGTCTTTGGCATCTAGCCATTTGAATCTGAGCCCTAGTTTCTTCCTCTCGTTGTATGGCTCAGGGAAGTTACTTCTCCATTCTGCCCATAAAATAGGCTCAATTTTTAATAAATCTATTTTAAAGGAGTAATATAAGGATTTAACATAATATAATTAAATAGATCCTAAAATAGAAAACAACAATGAATAAGGACAATGATTAAAGACTACTGATTTCAATGTAACGCAACAAAAAATACTTTTCATAGAAAAAAACATATGGGTCATTGATTGTTGGTGCTGGAAGGGACTCAGAGTTCCCCTGAATTCATAGATGAGGTGGCCAAGGCCCAGAGAGACTGGCCCAGAGTCACACAGATATTGGTAGCAAAGCTAAAGTCAAGAAGTCCTCTAAAGCCAGGGTAATTTTTTTCTACCACTCCCAAAATGTGTCCCTGGACCATTAATTAACTGGTCAAAGATTCTCAGCTTAAAGGCCTCATGACTCAAGGCACATCCAGTCTCTTAACTGTTGTGGAGCAGCATGTGCAGATGTTCCAAGGGAAAAAGGTTAATTCTGACTGGAAACCATGTTGATAGTTGGGCCTAGGGCCTTATCCATAAATACATGGACAGATTAACACCCATGTGTTCATCAGCAGATGAAAGGATAAACAATTTGCAGTATATAAGCAATGGGATATTAATTCATCATAAAGATGAATGAATACTGATCCACGATACAACACAGATGGCCTCTAAAACACTGTGCTAAGTGAAAGAAGCTGTACACAAAAGGTCACATATTGTACAAGTCCATTTATATGAAATATCCAGAATAGGGAAATCTATAGACACAAAAAGTAGGTTAGTGGTTGCTTTAAGGCTTGGGGTTTCTTAGGGATTAAGGAATAGAAGAAATGGGAAGCAAATGCCTAATGGGTAGAGGGTTTCTTGGGGGAGTAATTAAAATATTTTGGAACTAAATAGAGTTGGTGATTGTACAACATTGTGGCTGTACTAAATTCTACTCAATCATTCACTTCAAGATGGTTAATTTTAAATTAAAAATATGTGAGACCCAATAGATTGATTGATTTAGCCTAAATTATGGTAACATATATAAATATTCAGTAATTTCTAACCTAGAGGTTTGCCTACTCAAACTACTTGTGTCAACTGTTTCCCTAATTTTTCATACTTTCTGTAACTGAGTTTTATAGATCTATTTCCTGATCTATAAAATGGGAAACAAGCAGTTATAATAGCATTAGTTTTATGGGGAAACCTTCTTTGCTGTTGTTTTCTTTTAGAAGACAGCCCCTATGTAGCAAAGTATTCTTTCTCGATCAAAGGCATTTTCCAAGTGGTCATTAAGTCCTCAGGTAAAATGATTGTTCTGTGTCTAAGGCTGCACATGTTCCAGAGAGTATTTGTCATAGGGTTTTGGGTAGGGTAAGCAAGGAGCTTCTCTAAGTTCTCTAAGACTTCTTTTGTCTTCCCTCTTTCCCCAACAAGATATGTGGCTGTCATGGTCTCTACTCCCTCTCATGCTCTTTGATCAGAAAAGAAACAGTCACAAGGTCCCATTCCAGACATGAGGGAGGCTGGGAGATAGGTGGGACTATCTGAATTATTCTGATAACAACCTTCTCTTCCACACTGGGGTAGTTTAAGGAACTTTAGGACAGAAGTTCACTGCTAATTCTTCCCTGGCCCAAAACTTTTTCTTGGAACTGAGCTACAGATTTTGATTCCAGCTCCACTGGGCCACTTGTGGCCACATCCCTGCTTTGGTTCTTAACATGAAGCTTCCTGCCTCTGGAATGCACTTGTAGTGGGTCCCTGTTACCCACTGCTTATCTGATCTGCGTTTTGTACTTCTAGGACCCAATGTCAGATTCCCTGCTCTAAGCATACTCTGTAAACTGCCTTCCCCAGATTTTGTTTGTTTGTTTGTGGTACTGAGGATTGAACCCAGGGGAGTTCTACCACTGAGCTATACCCTCAAACCTATTTTATTTTTGAAACATAGTCTCACTATGTTGCTGAGGCTGGCTTTGAACCTGAAATCCTACTATCTCAGCCTCCCAAGTACTGGGATTACAGGCATGGATTTGTATATTTAGACTCTGCCTTCTCTGGACCTGTTGGCTACACCTTTTCTGGCTATCCATTGCCAGAACCTTCCCTCTGTTACCTGTCCTTCCTTACTGAATTAGACTGTTCTCAACCTGGTCCACTCTGGTTTGACCCATCCCATCACCATCCAATGCCTGGTTCTGATAGGAGAATGAAAAAAGTAACAAAAAGTGAGGGAAAGTATGAAAAAACAAAGCACAAAAAGAGGCAAAGTGATGTAATGAGTGGATATTATGTGTAGATTGAGATTCAAGTCTAAACATTGTTATGTCTTGCCTACAAGACCTCTTCCAAGTCACTGAACCTTTCTGAAAGTTTTGTTTCTTCATATAGAACATGAAAAAGGTAGATGAGATGATCCTTAAGGTCCCTTCCAGCCCTGGAAATTTTATGACTTTATATGTAAGTAAGAAGTTTTCTTTAAGTTTCTTGGACTCTTTTGCGAGTAAGGAAAAAGGAGTCCAAGACATAAACACTGACTGAGAAGATTTGTTTTGCTTTGGGGTTTTGAGGGTTGATTTGTTTGCTTGTTTATTTTGAATTTTGAATGGGAATTATTTAAGTATATCTAGTCCTAGTGGTTAACATTTTCCTGGCTTATCTGAATAACTCCAGAAGCTTCTACTTGCAAAATGGAGGAAGGGGAGAGTTGACTTTTAAAATATATTCATCTGACCATGATGAAAGTATTAAAATTGCACAAGCAGGAAATTTATAGGGTACTTTTCATCCTACCCATTTTGCACTAGTCAAAAGAGACTGAAATCCAGTATGTTCTCAAATTAGCTGAAGAAACGCCTTGTCAAAGCCCTCTCAATCCATCTGGTTAGTATTATTACAGCATCATGAGATATATGCTTTCCATTGGAAAAAAAAAAGAATAATCCCTTCAAATATGTCATTTCATAGGTTTTGAAATATGAAGGCAACTGTTAGGGGAGCTATCAAAGCAGTCTAGAGTACAATGTGAGATGTCAAGGGAAAAATATAAAGAATTTTCAATAACTGAAGGTTCAACAGATTCTAATGCCAAAGGCTGGGACTGTAGGAACACTTCCTGGAATTCTTAAAGTCTGTTGTTCATTGCCTGGAGGCATTTGAACACTAAAGGTAAGTTCTGAACCACCTGAGCCACATTAGAGTATCTGGGGCCTAGCAGGTGAAATAATGGGACTGCTCAGAGGGGTCGTCTAACACAACTACCCTTCCAAAGCACAACACACCTGAGCTTCTGTCCTTGCCGTAGCATTCTGTTCCAAAAGCACTATGCCCTGTGACAACCTTGCCTCTTACACATCACCTCAAGGTATAAATTGCTTCCTTACACAGGATGGAGTAGAAAGAGTGAGGGCCCAGAGTCAGATGGATCCTGAGCCAGGTTCAGGCTGTCAGCCTCCCACTCATGTGTTTGGTGACTGTGGGCCAGTACAGTGCCTGGTTCACAGAAGTCACTCAACACATTCCTCTTGACCTGTTGGTCCAGAGCAGTTACTCACTAGCTCTGGTCATTGGTTTCCTTTTTTTTTTTAATAATAGTGTTTAAGGAGAGACTCTTAAGGAGGACTTGGGATCAGATCCTGGCTTTACAAGCACTTAACTCTCAATGCTCAGTTTCTTCATCTATTAAATGGAGATAATTATAGTATCTGTTCATTAGTTGAAGATGCTTACTTCAAATAGTACCAGATACATAATAAGCACTATGTGTGCATTATCTACATCTATATACTGATACACACATATATAATAAATAAGAGTATTCTATAAGTTTCTAACACTTCAAAAATATTATACACAAGAGTCAGGCACAGTGACACGTGCTTATAATTCCAGTACTTGGGAGACTGAAACAAAAGGATAGCAGATTTGAGGCCAGCCTCATCAACTTATCGACACCCTGTTTCAAACTAAAAAAATCAATATGGCTAGAGGTATAGCTCAGGAGTAGAATGCCCCTGGGTTCAATCCCAGTACTGAAAAGAAAAAATATATCTACATGATATTTTTATTCTTATTTTACTTATTTATTAATATTTTATTTGCTTATTTTATATATTTCCATATATGCTAATTTTTTAATTTAAAAATATTTTAACAATACTTTTATGTATGTATCCCTTTCATTAGAAGCCCATGTCAAAGTCTTCAACATCTTCTCAAAGCCTCCATGAAAAGACACAAACTTCCCTCTACTGTTCAGTGTTTTACAGCACTAAATATTCTCATGGGAGGTCTTCATTGACCCTGACCTCAAGCCCTCTGCAGAGACCCCACCGGCTGAGCCTGTCTTGTCCCCCAAGGAAGTCTGGCATGTGATGGAGATACTAACTGTTGACCTGTCTCCCACAATTATCAGGCCTGTTACTACCATTTTCTGCTACCTCTGAAGGCCACCTTGCAAGGCACAGGAGGCAACTGCATTATTACCACCCCTGCACTGGGACTAGGATTGTTTGTTTCCTCACTAAAGGTGGAGGGGGGGCAGCTTTGAAACTTGACATTTAGAGAGCAAACTTTGGATGAGAACTCAAGTATCTCTTCCATTTACTTGTGTTTTTTGAGCGGGTGAATAGATGGGAATAGAGAGGGAAGGGAAAAAATCCTTATGGAATGCAACATTTCCATTAGATGTTATGAAAGTCCCCACAAAAAAAAAAAAAAAAAAAACATTATACCCAAATACTTAGTAAAAATGCAGTATGGCAGCTACTTATATACTGAGAGCATAGTTGTAAATTACTCCAGCCTTTCTATGATTTGGCAGTATACTTAAAGGAACTTAAAATTGTTTATATCTCCAGAATTTATTAAGCTTCATGAAAGCAGAGATGTTTGTCTTTTTTTTTTTTTACTTTCTTGCTTATTACTACACTGCTGATTTATGAAAATGCCCAGCACCTAGTAGGTGCTTATTATTTGTTGAATGAATGAATAAGTGAATGAATCGTCAGTCTTTAAGTCCACTTATAGTAATTCAATCTAAGAAAAATCACAAATTTAAAGTTGCATGTGTGCTCGTTACAGCCTAATTCATAGTTTGGAAAAATATAATATAGAAAACAAGTGAATAATGAGTTGGAGTGCTTTCAGTTTCTTAATGATGCTTTAGGCTGAATTTTTTGTATGTGGAAAATGTTAATCATATCATCTTAAGGGGAAAAACAACAGAGTACAAAACTTTATATATAATATGATCTCAATTTTGTTTAAACAGCTTTTTGTCTGTGTGTTCTTTTGTTTGCATTTTGTTGTTTTAGTACTCAGGATTGAACTCAAAGGCACTCTACTTCCGAGCTATACCCCCAGCCCTTCTTGTTTTTAATTTTGAGATAGGGTCTTGCCAAGTTTCTAAGGCTGGCCTCAAACCTGTGATCTTCCTGTCTCATCCCTCAAGTACTGGGATTGTAGGCTTAAATCATGCCCAGCTTTTGGATTTTTGTTGTTGTTAAGCACAGAAAAAGACTGGAAGGAAGGCAAAAGATCAAAATAGTATAGTTATTATCTCTGGGTGATAAAAATAAGGAGTAATTTTAATTTTCTCAATTTTTGTGTATAATATTTGAATATTACTTTTAAACTTAAGGGAAATATGGTACAAAATCCCTGTTCAACCTAGAGAGATGGAAACCAGGCTTGTGAGTCATTTCTGCAGTTTGCTGGTTATTCTGAGGTTCAAAAGCCTTTGTGGGGCTCATATGCTATATGTGAAAGTGTTATTATTTTGCAAAATATTAAGCATAAAACCAAAGTAGGAAATGATAGCTTCAATTCTTGTCTCTGCTATTGTAGCATGTGAAGTGTTTTGTTTTGTTTTGTTTTGTTTTTTATGGTACTGAGGATTGACCCTAGGGGCATTCTATCTCTGAGCTATACCCCCAGCCCTATTTTTTTAAAATAGGGTCTCACTAGGTTGATTAGCGTCTCACTACTTGCTGAGGCTGTCCTCAAACCTTTGATCCTCCTGTTTCAGCCTCCCCAGTACTGGGATCACAAGCATGCACTACTATGCCTGGCTGCATGTGGAGCTTCTTAAGAAAGTGTCCAAAGCATCTCCAGATCATTTGGTAACAGGTATTAAAATTCCCCACAGGTTGGGAATGATGCCATCAGTTCCTGGAAGAAGAGCCTCTCTGCTTGTATCAAGTGCCTGGCATAGTGCAGGTGCTTGTTCACTATTGCTATGTAAGTTAGGAAGGTTGAGGACTTGCCGGTCTTCTGCATTCATTTGTCAGGACCACAAACTTTAGAAGTGAGTCATTTTTCTTGCAGTGAGCCAAGCCCACCAGCATCACCCCATGCAGCACCTTTGTTCTTCTGTCATACAGTCACACTGAATCCTCATTATCTCCCTGTGCAGAGGGCTCCACATTATGCCAACTATATACCCAAGGAATATGGAGGAATATGGATGTGACGGAAAGTTAAATAACTGTCCCAAAGTCATGCATTTAGTAACCAGTGGAGCCAGGATTCAAACACAGGTCTGTTTGGCTCCTAAGCCCTGTGATGTCCCCCTCACTGTACCCTTTCCAGAAGAGTGACTAGGCAGTATGTATTCCAGACCTTGCTAAATTTGGGAAGCATCCTTGGATATTTCGGACTGTGCTCCTTTAACATTTTCTGTTGTTGCTAGCCAGAAAAAGGAATCCTTGGCATCTCCAGATCCTGAGGGGATTGGATAAAATGCTCCCTTGTGGCTGGTTCAAGTAGCAATCCTTAGATAAAGCAGTTAAATCTGGAGATGGCCTGGTCATGTCCAGCAATTGTCAACGGAAAAAACCCTGTCTCTCCACTGCTTACAATGACATCCCCAAACAGCGTCTGTATGTTGCCTAATTAAGGCCAGTGGCTCACACTTCTCTCCCTTGGATATAATAATGAAGACCTGCAACTCTGAGGGAAAAAGTCTCCTTGACCTCTCTGGTGGCCTTTGGCTCCTTGAAGATATTCTCTCACGCAGGTAGTATTTTGTCAACAAAGCTCAATAATCATTCCTGTTTAAACTGGAATTTTCTCCCTCCCAGTAGCCTAAGAAACTGGCTCTGAGCTAGTGCTGGAAGCTGAGTCATCATGACCTTTGGAACAAATTGACTGGCTCTTTGGGAAAAAAGCATCAGCCTGGATGTAATAACCCGGTGACATTCTTGTTCAAGTGCTTGAATCCCCCTCACTTGCACCCATTGTCGTCATGGTAGCCATGACTGTAGTGATGGAATAGGACAGGGGAGAAGCTTGACTAGCTGGAGAAATAAAAACAGGGAACACAGGCCCAGTTCCCAGGTGGAAACTTCTATCCCCTGGAGCAGGCAGGCCTGGGTCCCGGTGAGATTCTGTTCACGGGAAGTGCATTGACTTACTCTGGCTGCCATCATAAGATGCCACAGAACAGGTGGCCTATACAATCATTGTCTCACAAATCCGGAGGTCAGTAGTCCAAGATGAAGGTGCCAAAAGGCTTGGTTCCTTCTGAGGTCCCTCTCCTTGGCTGGCAGATGGCCACCTTCTCGCAGGTCCTCACACTTTCTTCTCTTTGCCTCTGTCATCTGTGTCCTAATCTCCTCTTTTTATAAGGACAACAGTCATATTCGATTGAGGATACCTAGCAACCTAATTTTAACTTGATTGCCTCTTTTAAGACCCTTTCTCTACATACAACCACATGTTGAGGTACTGAGGGGGGGAGGGCTTCAATTTATGAATTTTGAGAGGATACAATTTAGCCCATAGTAGAGGCCTGTGGGGCATCGGAATGGACCAACATCACCACATTCTAAACCATAGGGATTGATGTCAGCAGCCCCTCCACGGCTGATCTGACCCCCAGGAAAGGGAAAGCATCTCACAGATACTTAAAAACCCAACATAGGTACAAAGTAGTGCTGAGAATGTTATGCACAATTCCGGGGTGCCCCACCAAAGAATGTACACATCACACAGAGCACTGTAATAAACAAGAAGGAGATTTTATTACTAATCCAGGTCAGGGTTGAGTCTAACCTGGTTTAGGGTTCTGCCTAAGTATAGAGGTGTCATGGCCACAGAACCCAGAACCTGGGTTCATTCAGCCTTATATAGAGGTGTACAGAGTTGGGAAAGGTAACACAGAGAAGGCATGGGGATTGGTGGAGCCCTGTTACTGGAAGGGAGGGGGCTGTCCCATTTCCAGAAGGGAGGGGGCTGTCAACGCCCTACAAGAAACAGAAACAGGAACTAGTCTCCTGGGCTCAGAACACCCAAGGTCTGCACATTGTGCCCACCCCACATTGCTCAACATGCAAGGGGGGACGTGTCTTGCTTTCTCTCCCTCTGACACAAATTTTGAATCCATCCCTTCTCCTCCACTGTCTCCTCTGCCCTGCCCTATTAAAGAACATCTTTTTATTTCACATGAACCACGACAAAGCCTTATCACTGCCTCTCAGACTCCAGCCTCTGCCCTCCCTAGTCCTCCACATGGCTGCTGGTGGTTCCTCTAAGTGATAATTGGGCCCTCTCTGTCTCCTGGACTGCCTTCCCCATGGCCTTCAGGATCTTTAGCCAACCTTAGCATGCACATGAGGCCAAGCCTTAACACCACCAGTGGCTCCCCACTGCCATCAGAGTAATATGGTTAGCAAAGCTCGCAAGGCTCTTTTCCATTTGGTCTGACCTACCTCCAGCCCCTCTGTCTGACATACCACTGTGCTGTCAGCTCCACCTCCAGCACCCCCAGCCTCCTCTTTCAGGAGGTGCCCTGTGGCTGGTGCCTCCAGCCTGCCCTGTTTCCTTCTCCTGCCTCCACGATTGAAGAACTGCCCAAAGACGAGGTCTAAATCCAAAAGCATTTTCCACTAAGCCTTCCTCATGCTCCCCCAGGCCTTCAAGGAGATTCTTCTCTCCCAACTCTGCAGCCCCACAGCTCTTGTCACTTCTGTGTCTGTGCTGCTCAGCATCTTGATTTGCATCGTTTACCTCGCCTCCTGGGCTCCTGAACAAAAGCACGTTCTCTTATCCTGTCTATATTGCTAGAGTCTCACATAACCTCACACATAGCAGAGGCTCAGAGGTTCACTGCCTCTCAGCCTCCAGCCTCTGCCCCTCCCTCGTCCTCCACATGGCTGCCAGTGCCTTTTGTCTGCTGGACAACTTCTGAGGGAGGTCTCACTAGAGTCCTCAAGTCCAGATTGGCATCTCCTAATCAATTTGTTCAACCTCGGAGCTGATTTTGTTCATTCGCTCATTTGCTCGTTCTTACTTCCTTTCTGTCTTCTCTGCCTACCTCTCTTTCTCCGTTTATTCAGCTCCTCCTACATGGCCTTGATGACCCATGCTATGGGGTTGTTGAGTTACTTGATGGTGTCCTTTATAACCACGAGTAACAAACTCCCCTTGGATAGTATCCATGCTCCACCCATCTTTAACAGAACTTCTGTCCTCCATGGGCCAAGTTAACATCCCAGTTCAGGACAGTCAGCAGAAGTGCTATAACGTGCAATGGTTGTTTAAAATTAGATCCCAGAAAACAGAGCTGACAACGGAGGCTAAAAACATCACTGACCTCGAAAGTCCCCACACCTTGTTACTGGGATGTGAGACCTGCACACTTCAGAAGAACCAGGATGTGTGGATGCCAAGCAGAAGCAGCTTTAGCTGTTGGAGCTCTGGCCCAATAGACTGAATGCACTGTGGATACTTGACAAGTGAAGCTACTTATTCGTGTCCTTCCTCATGCAGTGACCCAAGAAGAAGATGCAGAAAAAATTTCCAATGATGGTCAAAGGCCAGAGCAATATAAGTACTTAACCATCACAGAATATAGCAAAGCTGGAAGAGGTCTACAGAAGCAAACAAACAAAATATAGCCCAACATTTTTCAAATGATTTCCCTAGTCACAGAATGAAACAAGGTGATAAAGTTTTTTAGTCAAACAAATTCTCAAATACGGCAGTCCAACGTATAGGCAGATGAATATTATGAAAGACAGGTAAACCCTAGTAGTAGAAGAAGACAGGCCCTTGTTCCCATGACACTCCTTTTCCCACCCCCACCTGACACCCCTGTGGAACTTCCGAGGACCCATTAGAGTCCTCAAGTCCAAGTAGCCATCTCCTAATCAATTTGCCCAACCTTGGAGCTGATTTCATTCATTCGTTTCTTCATACTTTCTTTCTGTCTTCTATGTCTACTTCTCTTTCTCCACTTCTTCAGCCCCTCCTGCAAGCCAGGCATTACAATAAAAATAAATAAGATACAGTACCTGCCATAAGGAGACCCAAGGGTCTAAATGGGGACACAGACTTGAAAACAAATACTCACAGTAAATCTGACAAATATTTTTAGAATACCAGGCAGTGCAGCTGACAGTGAAGCTACCAAGGGGGGAAAAAAAAAAAAGAGGGTAATTGATTCTCCAGTCAGTACCCAAAATAAGGTGGCCTGAATTCCCAGGCTTGAGCTTTGGCGACCACCTGCTACTTCTAAAGGACTAATGGAGGAAGCTTTTTGGTTAAGGGCCCCAGCTCAGCTGTTATCCCCAGCAGTGCTGAGTGCACAGAGCAAGCCTAGAAGGTGAGGGAGGCCAGGGGGAAGAAATCGCTCTCCAATACTTAGGGACACGCAGCTGCAGCCTCACAATGTGCAGGGCCAAGGCCTCTCCTAGATTCTTTTGTCCCAGGCCACTGAGGAGTTAGGGAAGCCATTGTGCCTGGAGGTCTTTAAATAATGTTGTCACTCATGAGTAAACCTTAGGGAAATCCAGGCCTTCTTTCACTAGACATGAATTGAGCCCGTTAATAGGGGAAAAGGCTCTCCCCTGCCCTTCATATTCTAGTGGATGGATGGGCCATGGAGAGGGTCAGTTGTCCACACCCTGTAGCTACATTCCTAGGCTCCATTGGAGGCTGCAGTTTGGGCCTCCATGCTGCACAAGTCCTGGGACAATGGCTCACTCTCCTGGCAGCTCCATGTGTTTGCACTTCCTGCTCTGCTGAGCCACAGTTTGGAGGTTGCAATAGGTGACTCAATGCTGCCATTTTCTAGGTCTCCTCTGACTTAGGACCTGTGCTAGGGCATCAGTAGTAACTTTGCCATAGTCTCCTCTGTGCACCATCTACATTTGTGTGGCTTGAGATAATCCCTATTTACAGTGTGAGAGCCTCTGAAAATTCCTGAAATACATAACTAATATGTGTTAGCAAATAGTACTCGTTATATTACTTTGCAAGAACCTTAGAAAGGAAAGGGAACCAACATGTATCAGGATGCATCCTAGGCCAGGGACTGTGCTTGGTGCCTGGTTCCCTATTACCATACTGGCAATTAATTGTGATAGTGTCTTTCTCTCTCTGATTTGTAAGCTCCACTTGTCTTGTGCTCCATCATATCCAGCTCCTAGTACATTACCTAGAACATGGGAAGATGCAAAATAAATATATTGAATGATATTTATTTATATAATGAGTGATCTCAGATGATCTGCTGATGGTCATGAAAAATTCCTATTATTATCCCATTTTATAGATGAACAGATTGAGGTTCTAAGAAGCTGAGAAACTTTCTTACAGACACAGCCAGTCATTAAGGGAGAGAGTATTAATCTAGGTATTTCAGACTGAATGTTTGCTTATGTTTGAACTGGAGGGCACTCTTTTGATAGCAAAATAAAGAAAAGGAAATCCTTTTTTCCAGCACTCTAGTAACAACTCAAGTCATGTTCTCTCTTCTTTCTAAATGAGGGAGACAGGCAATTCTCCCATAATTATAATTGTATGCCCCACCAGGTCTCTCTCTAGCACTGTGAGGGGGTGCTTGCTGACACGAATCATGGTAGACGGTGGCCCATTCCATCTCCTTCATAACCCCAAGCAGTTAACTCCTTTCCTCACACTCCCAGCTCCTCCCTTATTTGCACCCATTTTTCTATTGGGCTCTCATGTTTAGATATCATTGCCCCTGACCTAGCCTTCCATTCTCTACCTCATTCCCCTCTGCTTTTAGGAAAACCAACAGTCTCCCACATATCTTCAATCCCTTCCACAATGTTCTTTCTAATTCCATCTGCCAACTACAGCATCCTCCACCCTGAGTTCACTGCTTCATATAAACCCCTCTCCAGTGGTGATGGTTTATCTTTTCACACTGCTCAGCCCTCCAAGTCAGGGCACAGGTAGACTTCCTTTCATTCCCCAAAGTCACTTTCAGAACTG
>PVLC010012836.1:0-21711 GCA_004027655.1 Graphiurus murinus
TTTTTTTTTTTTTTTTTTTTTTTTTTTTTTGCGGTACTGGGGATTGAACTCAGGGGCATTCTACCTCCGAGCTACACCCCCAGCCCTATTTTTTATTCTTTATTTTGAAACCGAGTCTCACTAAGTTGCGGAGTGCCTCACTAGGTAGCTGAGGCTGGCCGCGAACCCGGATCCTCCGGTCTCAGCCTCCCCAATGCTGTATTTTTTTTATTCTTTATTTTGAAACAGGGTCTCACTAAATTAAGGAGGGCTTCACTAAGTAGCTGAGGATGGCCACAAACCTGTGATCCTCCTGTCTCAGCCTCCCAAGTACTGGGATCACAGGTGTACGCTACCACATCCGGCTTGATGAAACTATTTAAAAATGAAGACTGAAGCCGGGCGTGGTGGCGCACGCTTGTAATCCCAGCATTCGGGAGGCTGAGACCAGAGGATCTGGGTTCGAGGCCAACCTCAGCTATCTAGTGAGGCACTCCACAACTTAGTGAGACTCGGTTTCAAAATAAAGAATAAAAAATAGGGCTGGGGGTATAGCTCAGAGGTAGAACGCCCCTGAGTTCAATCCCTAGTACCGCAAAAATAAATAAATAAATAAAAATTAAAAAAAAATAAAAATGAAGACTGAGTTAACTATACGGTAGTTTTGATTTAAAAAATTATACTGCTATAAAACATTTCACTCTACTTAGGGAAAGCTATTTTCATCCATGGCTGTACATACGAATTACTAATGGAGCACTTCCAAAAATCTGTGTAAGTACTCTGTGCTTCCAGTCGGGATGGAGTATCCTGAGACAGCCAATACTTCTACTAAGAAAAACAAAAACTCAACAAACAAACCCCACAAAGTCTGAGCTCATTTGAGAGCAGCTGAGACAAGTACTCCAGGGGCTGAAGGCAGGAGAAAGGGAAGCACACAGGAGGTGGGGCAGCATCCGGCTGCAGAGCCTGGCCCTGGCGACTCTGGGCGAGGCCAAGGGGACTCAAGATCCCCATGAAGAGGCTGCACATGGCAAGGTCATGGGAGAAAACCTGGGGACATCTACTTAGTGAGGCTCTCCGGAACTTATCAAAATAAAGAATAAAAAAAAATAGGGCTGGGGGTGTAGCTCAGAGGTAGGATGCCCCTGGGTTCCAGAAACAGATTTGACCCAAAGACAGCAAGAAGGTGCCAGAGGGTGAGACCATTTTATTTTATTTTATTTATTCATTTATTTTTTTTGCAGTACTGGGGATTGAACTCAGGGGCATTCTACCTCCGAGCTATACCCTCAGCCCTATTTTTTATTCTTTACTTTGAAACCAAGTCTCACTAAGTTGCAGAGTGCCTCACTAGATAGCTGAGGCTGGCCGCGAACCCGGATCCTCCGGTCTCAGCCTCCCAAATGCTGGGATTACAAGCGTGCGCCACCACGCCCGGCAGGTGAGACCATTTTAAATACGCTACACTGTCAGTCTTTGTATTTCCCATCTTTCTCTCTATATTTCTCAATATTGAATCTTTTGAAGTAGTAAGTGTACTGAGAAGAAAAATGAAATCAAATCTCTATATAAGACCATATATACAGAAATCATATTCAGTTACAAGTCAGAAACCTTGGTGTCATCTTCATCTTTCTTCAATCCCAGTATCTAATTAGTCACCAAACCCAACATTTCTCAAACCTGTTTAGCCGGTTCTGTAGATTTTACTACCTAAAAAAATCTCTTACTACTCATCTCCACTGTTATTATCTACTCCTGGCTGTTCTATCGCATGAACTTCTGCTGAGGTTCCCCATGTACACTTTTACCCCCTCCAATTTATTCCCCAATTACAAATAGCATGCTCTTTTTATTTTCTGCGGTACTGGGGATTGAACCCAGGAGCATTCTACCTCCGAGCTACAGCCCCAGCCCTATTTTTTTTATTCTTTAATCTGAAACAGGGTCTCACTAAGTTGTGAAGGGCCTCACTAAGCAGCTAAGGCTGGCTGCAAACCCGGATCCTCCAATCTCAGCCTTCCAAATGCTGGGATTACAAGCGTGTGCCACCATGCCAGGCTAGCATGCTCTTTTTAAATCACAAATGCGATGAGTATAAGTGCTGCTTAAAACTCTTCATTGGGGCTGGAGCTGTAGCACTTTCCAGCATGCACAAGACCCCAAGTTTAATCCCCAGCACTACAAATAAACGAACACCCTCTCCTACTCAAAAAGAACCCAACAACTCTTTTGTGTGTGTTTGGTACTGGGGTTTGAGCCTAGGATTGGTCTATCACTGAGCTACATCCCCAGCCTTTATTTTTTTTTTTTTTTTTTTTTATTTTTTTATTTTTGCGGTGCTGGAGATTGAACTCAGGGGCATTCTACCTCCGAGCTACACCCCCAGCCCTATTTTTTTATTCTTTATTTTGAAACCGAGTCTCACTAAGTTGCGGAGTGCCTCACTAGGTAGCTGAGGCTGGCCGCGAACCCGGATCCTCCGGTCTCAGCCTCCCGAATGCTGGGATTACAAGCGTGCGCCACCAGGCCCGGCTCCCCAGCCTTTATTTTGAAACAGGGTCTCAGCTGGGTGCAGGGGTGTACACTTGTAATCCCAGTACTTGGGAGGCTGAGACAGGAAGATCATAGGTTCGAAGCCAGCCTTGTCAACTTGGTGAGGCCCTCCGCAACTTAGTGAGAGCCTATTTCCAAATAAGAAATAAAATCAAGCTAGGGGTGTATCACAGAAGTAGAATGCCTCTCAGTTCATTTCTCTGTGCCACCAAAAAAAAAAAAAGAAAAAAAAAAAAAGAAACATGGTCTCCACCAAGCTACTGAAGTTGGCCTCAAACTTGTGATCCTTCTGTCTCAGCCTCACAAGTACAGGGATTAGCCAGGCGTGGTGGCGCAGGCTTGTAATCCCAGCATTCGGGAGGCTGAGACTGGAGGATCCGGGTTCACGGCCAGCCTCAGCTACCTAGTGAGGCACTCTGTAACTTAGTAAGACCCGGTTTCAAAATAAAGAATAAAAAATAGGGCTAGGGGTATAGCTCGGAGGTAGAATGCCCCTGAGTTCAACCCCCAGTACCGCAAAAAAAAAAAAATCAAGTACAGGGATTATAGGCCCGTGCCACTGGACCAGACTCCAACAACTCTTTATTGCCCTCCCATGCTCTTAAGATGAAAAACAGATTCCTTAATTAACCTACAATAATAGTATTGATGGTCAAACTACTACAATATACCCTTTGCATGGACCCTCCCTCCATCCCCCCACATAAGGTGTCTTCCTTAGAGAAGCCCTCTCTGAACCCTAGGAAGAGGTCAAGTCTCTAATACTCTTTCCTTACTCTGCACTCTACCACTGAGCTATACCTACAGACCCCACCCAAAAGACATCAAATTCTTCAGGACCTTAAATTATAATTTAATCAATATAGGCACGGTGGCCTTGTAATCCCAGTTCTTGGGAAACCGAGACAGGAGGGTCATAGGTTCAAAGGACAGCCTCAGCAACCTAATGAGACCTTGTTTCAAAACAAAACAAAAGCCGGGCGTGGTGGCGCATGCTTGTAATCCCAGCATTTGGGAGGCTGAGACCAGAGGATCTGGGTTTGCGGCCAGCCTCAGCTACCTAGTGAGGCATTCTGCAACTTAGTGAGACCCAGTTTCAAAATAAAGAATAAAAAATAGGGCTAGGGGTATAGCTCAGAGGTAGAATGCCCCTGGGTTCCACCCCCAGTACCGCAAAAAAAAAAAAAAAAAAATGGCTGGGGTGTAACTTGGAGGTAGAGTGCTCCTGGGTTCAATCCCTAGTACCAAAAATAAATAAGTGAATAAACAAACTACTAAATAACTCTTTCCCACTAATGAAGAGCAAGAATCATATCTGTTTTTGTTCACCATTGCATTTTCAAAGCTAGAACTGTGCCCAATAATAAGGTGCTAAATAAATTTGTTTAACAAAATATATATGATTTTTAATTATAACCTGTACTAAGACATATGATGGCTTCAGGAACAAGTACTGAAGCATAATAAAAGACCACCCCATCACTGTGATTCAACTGCCTTATGGGCAAGGAGGATTTCTCAAACTGAGATGGTATACAATATGCTGTCTGATTTTAATGTCAAGGATAAATGTAATAAATCAGTCAGCTTAATGTTAATTCATCAATTCAAAACCTCCAGGAAGTACTCTGACAACGTATGGATTAAGTTTAAATAATCTTTTCCTCCAGAATTGCTCTGATATTCAAAGATAAGTTCCACTGTGGCTGAAGGTGTCCAAAGTCTGACTGCCCATTACCAAAACATGATTCAGGAATATACAGATCTTAATTCTGTATATTATTATTTTAAGGCTTTATTTCTGTTAATGGAAAACAAGAAGGTTCTTCTAATCTTTCAGTACTTACAAGTGAAGGAACTGTGAATATCTGAACCGAGAGGTCTGCGATTGAAAACTCTCTGTCGTGGTCATCTGTCACATAATCACTCTGCAAACGCTCATAGTTCTATTAAGAAGGCAAAAAAAGCAAGGAGTGCCAGCTATCAGTTACAAAGAAAAGGCAAGCACTACTCACCAGAGTAGGTGCAGTGAAGAACTGGACAGACAGAGCAGTCACCGATACTGCCCGCTCGTGATCATCCTCCATAAAATCTCTCTGCAACTGCTGGTAATTCTAAACAACAAGGGGAGATTCACCTCTAATCCACATTGACCAAATGGTTAGGGTTATAACGAAGTCAGTGCTGGAGAAGTCAACAGGACATACTGCTACGAGGATGGCAGTTGAAAAAGTTCTACCAAATAAATCTGGAAGAAATGCTGACTGACTAGAATCTATGGAGTCCTGTACAAATACTGACTCTTCTGGAGCACAATGGCAGCTACAGCCACTAAAATCCTGAAATGTCACTGTAACTGGGGGGCCAAGCCACACCAACACCACACTGTCTCTTGAGAAAAGAGACTTTCATGACTACTGCGTATGCATCAGAATCATGTGATGATCCTGCAAAGTACAAGTGCTTCGGCCCACTCTTGCTTAGGTGGCTCCGAGAGATTTCAGAATGGAAGAGACTTGTGTTTTGAAGGAGGACTCCAAAGATTCTTAAATGCTTTAAGAATTCCTAACTTAGAGTAATACAAAAAACAAGCTTAATTGTACACTGCTGAAAGGGAGAAGAACTTACTTCAGCTCTATCAACTACCTAGAGTTCATGATTCCCAAGTCATATCCATATATGCATGCTGTTTCAACTAAGATTATTTCCTTAGTGAACTTTAATGGAATCAATGACACAATTCACCGTAGCATAGATTTTGTTCTCCATTTATCATTTCATCTCACAAAACATTATAAAGATGGTTATTTACATTACCATGGAAGGTGAAGAGCAAGTCTTACTATTGTAACTTTATTCTAGGAGATAAAAGATTACAAAGTTTCCAAGAATTTAAAATCAGCACATTGATGTATTGATAATAGATGCTAGTTTTTTTGGAGTCTAGATATAATCATGAGCTATAATTATTCTGTATATAACCTATTTTGTTAATCTTCAAAACTGAAAAAATACTTACTTTTGCAAATCGAACAGCAAACAGTTTCTTGTATTTCAAATCCATCAGGAGGCTACTCATGAAGAGCTGATGATACACACTCCTGGCTCCTTTAAAAAAGAAGCAGATATAAGACAATGATATACCAAACAAGCCAAAAGTGACCTTGCCAAAGATTTCATGCAATTTAGGGATTTACTGATTGTACTGAGGGAAGGATCACAGGGGTATTCTACCTCCGGGCTACAACCCCAGACCTATTTTATTTTTAATTTGGAGGGTCTAAGTTGCTGAGACGCTCACTAAATTGCTGAGGCTGGCTCCCCCTACCTGCCCCGAACTGGGGATTAAACCCAGGGGCATTCTACCTTTGAGCTACACCCCCAGTTCTATTTTTTATTCTTTATTTTGAAACAGGATGTCACTATGTTGCGGATGGCCTAAGGAGCTGAGGCTGGCTGTGAACCCGAATCCTCCTGTCTCAGCTTCCCAAGTACTGGGATTATAAGAATGCGCCACCACGACCGGCTTATTTTTATTTTGAACCAGGTTCTCACTAGATTGATGAGAGTCTCATTACGTTGCTTAGGCCGTCTTCAAATTTGCGATCCTCCTGTCTCAGCCTCCCAAGTACTGGGATTACAGGCGTGTGCCACCATGCACAGCTGTAATCTGGTATTTTAAGAATCAGCTTTTCTTTTTCTTTTTTTGTGGTACTGGGAATTGAACTCAGGGGTATTCTACGTCCAAGCTACACACCCAGCCCTATTATTTATTCTTTATTTTGAAACAGGGCCTAAGTTGTGGAGGGCCTCACTAAATAGCAGAGGCTGGCTGCGAACCTGCGATCCTCCCGTCTCAGCCTCCCAAGTACTGGGATTATAAGAATGTGCCACCATGCCCGGCGTGTGTGTGTGTTTTACTGGTTTTAAACAGGGTCTCACTAGGTTACTGAGATTCCAACTACGCTGCTGAGGCTAGTCTTGAACCAGTGATTCTCCTGTCTCAGCCTCCCAGGTACTGGAATTACAGGTATGTGCCACCACACCCAGCAAGATCAGGTTTTCTAAATATAATTTTCTAGCAAAATAGACACACTGATTTAGGTTACAGACCCAAAATATGGCCCACTCCCACCCCTAAAGACTAAGACTATAATTAAGCTAGTTCCTCATCTCCCCCCTCAGTGCTGAGGACTAAACCCAGGGCCTCAGGTGTACTGAGCACACTCTCTATCACTGCCAGCCCTACAATGCTTTTTTTAAAAAGTGTAAATGTTTATTAAATGCCTTCCCAAATGAAAAAAAGCTTTAACATCCCACCCCTATACCTTAAAGGAGAAAAGATTCACCTTTCCACAATTTAGAATCACTAAGCATCAATCTATCCACCAGAGAAGAGTTTTCACCGTACGGCCCTTCTTGTAATCCAACTTGACATAAAATTCGGCGAAGGCCATCTTTAAATAGGAGGAACAGTAGTCATGAAATAGTAACTTCACATGTTAAAATAAAGCACATTTTAGTATATGTTCAAATGAGTCTATAGATTTATAATTTTTTTGTTTGTTTTTTTGTGTACTGGGGGTGGAACTGAGGGGCCATCTACCTCTGGGCTATACCCCTAGCCTTATTTTATTTTGAAACAGGGTCTCGCTAAGTTTCTGAAAGCCTAAGTTGCTGAGGCTGTCCTTGAACCTGCAATCTTCCTGTCTCAGCCTCCCAAGTACTGGGATTACAGGCATGAGCCACCACGACCAGCTTGATTTTTAATTTTTTATTTTGGTACTAGGGATTGAATCCAAGGCATTCTATCTCTGAGCTGTACCCCCATCCCTACTTTACTTTTTTATTTTAAAACAGGATCTCATTAAGTTGTTGAGGGCCTCGCAAAGTTGCTGAGCCTGGCCCTGAACCTGTCTCAGTCACTCATATACTAGAATTACAGGCGTGTGCCACCATGTCCAGCTCCAATGACAAATATCTCAAAGAAAATTTTGAGTAGAAAATTACTTCATAATACTATTCATTAATATGGTAGCACAGTACCTGGCATACAGGTATCCCAATGGAGAAAACCAAAATGAAAGACTATGAGGCTAAGAAAAATAATTGGAAAAGAGATTTTCCAGGCAAAGCAAGTAAATATTTTTTCCCTAAACTTGCGTACTTCCATATTTTCAACTGTCAGTCAACAGCCCTCGATACAAATATTTTAAGAATTTTCTTTATAGAAACATTGAAATCTGGTTTATCCATGGTCTCGCCTAAAGAATAGTATGACATCTATCCCTAATTTACCCTTTAGTGTTACATGTCAAACTTGTATTTTTAGATTTGGACATGAGGGTTCATAACTATGTAACCATTATATTATATAATTTGTAGACTGTGGAAAAGAAAAAAAAAGCTGGTAACTTTCAATCTGAAAAATGTCAAGAGTTACAAATTATTGGTAATCATAAATTGTAGGAGTCAAAAATAGATTAGCAACATTAGTATTTCATCAGTTAAATTGGTTATCATCAGGTTTTACTTACAGTAGCATTTTCCAGGTTAGTTTGTGAGCAGTTCCATAGAATGCTCCATTTAAAAAAAAAAAACCTGTTATCAACTTGTTGAGATTTAAACTGCATTGGTATATTAAAATTGTTTATAACTAAAGACTAAAATTGTTTATAACTAATCCATTGTTTCCTGTATTATCTGAACAGAGAATCCTTTGTTTGCAAACTAAAAAATCCAATGAGACAAAATTAGGTTTTCTATGCATAAAGATATTTTGAGGTGGTATTTTAAAATATGAAACTAAACCAAGAAACTATTCCACTTGATTTTTTTTTCAAAAATAGTTTTGCAAGGGTATATGAGCTCATTTTTAATAGTTAACTAGTGCAAGTTTATATGAACCTACCTGAATATCCAATAATACTTCCCAGCCACGACAAAAGTTTTAAGCCAAAATTCTGATGTGCAACAATAGATGAATGCATAACTTGAACTTTGAGTGGCTTTGTCTGTCTACTGGTATTTCTCTTAAAAAGAAATGGCAAGATGAAAAAACTAACTTAGAAAGGGTATTTGCTGGCAGAAAAACATTAACATTTTAATATAACCATACTATCATCATCATCATAAAGTTTTCATACAAAAAGGTTATAAGGCCCCACCTATAACTTGAATTTATGTTTGTATATTTGAAAATCTACAGTAGTTATTATAAATTACTTAAATGTTTAATCTTGCTTTCTATTTTTAAACTAATTTCTTAATATAATTACACACTTATTTAAATAACATTTCACTGCACAGATGTTATGAATACTTTAAAAATCATGGTGAAATACACATAATTTAAAATTTATCACCTTAGCCATTTTTAAGTATACAGTTTGGTACTGCTAAGTATATGAAACGAATCTTTATCTTTTTTTTTTTTTGCGGTACTGGGGATTGAACTCAGGGGCATTCTACCTCCGAGCTACACCCCCAGACCTATTTTTTATTCTTTATTTTGAAACCGATTCTCACTAAGTTGCGGAGTGCCTCACTAGGTAGCTGAGGCTGGCCGCGAACCCGGATCCTCCGGTCTCAGCCTCCCGAATGCTGGGATTACAAGCGTGCGCCACCACGCCCGGCCGAATCTTTATCTTGCAAAACTAAAACTTTATACCCATTAAACAAGTCTCCACTCCTCTCTTCCCTAGAAACCACCATTCTACTTTTTTGTGTGTGGTATTAGGGATTGAACCCACAGCATTCTCAAAGCTACACCCTCAGCCCTATTTTTTATTCTTTATTTTGAAACAGAGTCTCACTAAGTTGTGGAGGGCCTCACTAAGTAGCTGAGGCTGGCCGAGAACTTGCAATCCTCCTGTCTCAGCCTCTCAAGTACTGAGATTACAAGCATGCGCCACCTCACCCAGCTTATTTTTTATTCTTTAATTTGAAACTGAGTCCCACTAAGTTGTGGAAGGCCTCATTAAGTAGCTGAGGCTGGCTGTGAACCTGTAATCTTCCAATCCTCCTGTCTCATCCTTCCAAGTACTGGGATTACAAGTGTGTGTCACCATGACCAGCTTTTTTTTTTTTTTTTTAACCATTCTACTTTTCTGTGTCTCTGAAATTGACTATGCTAGGTAACTTATGCAAGTAGAATTACACAGTATGTATCTGTTACTTATTCCACTTAGTATAATGTCTTTAAGGATTATCAATTTTGTGGCATGTACAGAACTATTCATTTGGGGTGGGGTTACTGGGGTTAAACTCAGGGGTGTTCTACCTCTGAGCCACACCCCCCAGCCCTATTTCATTTTTTATTTGGAAACAGGGCCTCACTAAATTGCTGAGGTTGGTCTCAAACCTATGATCCTCTTGTCTCAGCCACCCAAGTACTAGGATTACAGGTGTATGCTACCACACCCAGCTCACTTTTAAAGCTGAGTAATATTCTAATGTATGTATATACTACATTTTGTTTTTTTATCCATCTTTAACAGACACTTGGGTTGTACAAACTTCGGAGACTCTTTCAATTCTTTTGCATATTCTAGGAAGCAAAATTGCTGGATCATATTCTACTTTTAGTTTTTTGAGGAAGTGCTACAGTGTTTTCCATAGTAGTTACCATCATTTTACACGCCTATCAGCAGTCCATCAGAGTGCTTTCAATTTCTCCATATTCTTTTGGACAGAAGCCATTCCAAAGGGAAGAAAGTGGTATGTCAGAACTTCTGACTAGTCTCTAATAATGATTAGTGAGGTTGAGCATGATTTCATGTGCTTACTGGCCACTTACATATCTTCTTTGGAGAAATGTCTGTTAAAGTCTAGCAACACTTTTTTTTTTTTAAATACTGAGGATTGAACTCAGGACTTTTGGCCTCAGAGCTACACCACAGCCCTATTTTTTTTTTTTTGAAACAGGGTCAGATTAGGTTAACGAGTCTCACTACTTGATGAGGCTGTCCTCAAACCTGTAATCCTTCCTGTCTCAGCCTCCCAAGTACAGGGATTATAGGCATGTGTCACCACATTCAGCTCCAGCAACACTTCTTTTTTTTTTTTTTGCAGTACTGGGGATTGAACTCAGGGGCATTCTACCTCCGAGCTACACCCCCAGCCCTATTTTTTATTCTTTATTTTGAAACCGAGTCTCACTAAGTTGCGGAGTGCCTCACTAGGTAGTTGAGGCTGGCCGTGAACCCGGATCCTCCGGTCTCAGCCTCCCAAATGCTGGGATTACAATCGTGCGTCACCACGCCCGGCTCCAGCAACACTTCTTAAAGCATTTATTAACTTTTTATTTTTTATTTGAATCCTGACTTCATGCCTTGCTTCACCCTATCTCCATAATCTACATTAACATGGTATGTCTTTGCATATTTTTTTGGTGTATGTATGTTATACGTACACTAAATTTGTGAATATTTTTAGTGATTTACAAAAATGGGATCCTATAAAACTTTAATCCTAGCTTTAAATTTTTTTTATTAACTACATTATCATTCTGTGGTGTGAATTTATTCAAACATCCTCTAGAGCCAGGCGTGGTGGCGCACACTTGTAATCCCAGCATTCGGGAGGCTGAGACCGGAGGATCTGGGTTTGAGGCCAGCCTCAGCTACCTAGTGAGGCACTCCACAATTTAGCGAGACCCGGTTTCAAAATAAAGAATAAAAAATAGGACTGGGGGTATAGCTCGAAGGTAGAATGCCCCCAAGTTCAATCCCCAGTACTGCAAAAAAAAAAGTTGCTGGATTGTTTCTAAAAATGCTCTAGTTATTTGTTATTTATTATGTGTGTTTCTACAAACAAGATTTATTTTTGCAGTACTGGGGATTGAACCCAGGGGCATTCAACCTCTGAGCTACACCCCCAGCCCTATTTTTATATTTTATTTTGAAACAGGTCTTACTAAGTTGGGGAGGGCCTAAGTAGCTAAGGCCTGTTACAAACCTGTGATCCTCCTGTCTCAGCCTCCCAAGTATTGGAATTACAAGCCACACCCGACTCAAACAAGGTATTTTATCACTCTAACTTCTCTATTCTGATGGGTTGAGTCCTCCTTATATAACTAGAAAGTTTGAGATTCATTTCATGTATATTGATCACCTAGATTTTCTGATATGATCTGTTCTGTCATCTCCTTGGCCCATTTTTCGTTTGTTTGTTTTTTAATGTGGTACTGGGGATTGAACCCAGAGGCCTCCTACCACTGAGCTACATATAGCTCTAGCCTATTTTATTCTGAAACAGGGTCTTGCTAAGTTATTGTGTGCTGGCCTCTAGTCCAGCCTCCCAATGACGGATTATTTCTTCTTAATCCCATTATCTTTCTTCCTTCCTTAGGGATAGTTACTTTAATTCACATTTTTTATTTCCATTCACATCTTTGCACTTCATGTGTTAAACTTCAAGGTCAGCCCGGTGTGGTGGTGCACACTTGTCATCTCCGTACTTAGAAGGCTGAGACAGGAGAACGGCAGGTTCACAGCCAGTCTCAGCTACTTAGGCCCTCTGTAACTTAGTGAGACCCTGTTTCCAAATAAAAATAAAATACAGCTAGGGGTATAGCTCAGAGGTAGAATATCCTTGGGGTCAATTCCCAGTACCACAAAAAGGAAAGAAAGAAAAGAAAGTTCAAGGTCAGTATGAGTAAATTCATGAGCCCAATCTCAAATAAAGAGGGCTGGGTATGTAGCTCAGTGCAGAGCACCTCTGGTTCAAGCCCCACTACCACACGATACGAATATATTGCATACCTTCCACTGCAACTCCCCTTTTCATTTCAGTGTTGCTTTAGGTTTTTCTACATTGACACATACTGCCTTAATTCATTTGTTTTTTAACATTTGTAAAGTATTCCACTGATGATTATACCATAGATATTCTGTTGCCCGTTGATGGACAATTAGGCTTTTTGCTATAATAAATACTCCTGCTATGAAATATTCTTTTGTCAAATTTTTAAATTTCTGATCTGATGTATGAAATCATATCTCATCAGCTAAATTTGTATTTCCTTGATTTCTAAGTATCTTACTGAACATACTCAATTTAATAATGCATAAGAAACTATCCTGTGGTCATGTAAAAGAATATTCTGATTTGTAAAAAATTCCTCTACAAACAAGAGGCCACGATGCATATAACTTACCCTCAGGGTTTAAAAAATAAGTGTGTGTAGAGAAAGATGGTGGGTCTCTATATTATTATATTTATTTAAAATAAGTAGGAAGCTCGGTGGGGTAGCGCACACCTGTAATCCCAGTACTTGGGAGGCTGAAAACAGGAGGATCACAGGTTTGAGGACAGCTTCAACAACTAGTGAGACTCTCATCAACTTAAAAGACCCTATTTCAAGCTGGGCGTGGTGGCGCACGCTTGTAATCCCAGCATTTGGGAGGCTGAGACTGGAGGATCCGGGTTCGCGGCCAGCCTCAGCTATCTAGTGAGGCACTCTGCAACTCAGTGAGACCCTATTTCAAAATAAAGAATAAAAAAATAGGGCTGGGGGTATAGCTCAGAGATAGAATGTCCCTGAGTTCAATCCCCAGTACCGCAAAAAAAAAAAAAGACCCTATTTCAAAATAAAAAATAGGACTGGGGGTATAGTTTGGAGGTAGAATGCCTCTAGGTCCAATTCCCAATACCACAAAAATAAATAAATAAAATAAGTAGGAAGCCTAATGCGGAGGCATACACCCTATGATTCCAGTACTTGGGAGGTTGAGACAGGAGGATTGCAGGGTTGAGACCAGCCTCAGCAACTTAGGAAAACGCTGTTTCAAAGTAAAAAATGAAAAGGGTTGAGGGTGAGGCTTGGAGGTAGAACACCCCTAGGTTCAATGCCCAGTATCTATAAAATAAGTAGGAAGAAGATAGATAAGGTACAATGTGAGCACAAAAGTGTTCACTGTGTGACTTCTATTCTTTGTATATTTGAAATACTTTAAAATATCTAAAATTATTTTTAAAAGAAACAATTACACAAAATACAGTTATATAGAATAATATAAATAATAAAATAATAACTTTAAAAAAATAAATCTAAACTGGGCGTGGTGGTTCACGCTTGTAATCCTAGTACTTGGGAGGTTGAGACAGGAGGATCCGGGTTCGCAGCCAGCCTCAGCTACTTAGTGAGGCCCTCCGCAACTTGGTGAGACCCTGTTTCAAAATAAAGAATAAAAAATAGGACTAGGGGTGCAGCTCCCCCTGGGTTCAATCCCCAGTACCACAAAATAACTAAATTAATTAATCTATCTAAGCTGGGTGTGGTGGCGCAAGCCTATAATCCTAGTACTTGGAAGGCTAAGACAGGAGGTTGAAAAACATAGCAAAACCCTCAGCATCTTAGCAAGACCCAGTTTCAAAATAAAAAAAAGTGCTGGAGGTGTAGCTCAAAGGTAAAGTGCCCCTGGGTTTAATCCACAGGAAACCATATAAACACACACACTCACACATAAAATGTGGGGAATAATTTTCTTTAGAAAAATAATAAACTAAATACTGTTAGAATATAGAGTATATCTTGCCATAATGTACCAAGAAACATCTTTCTCTGAATTCTATTTTGGTACTAAACGCCAATCTAATTTCTAAAAGGTAGTATGAACTATTAATTAAAAAAAACCCAAATACAAGAAACCTTCTTAGGCTTCTCTGATGAGCAACAGAACGATAGAAGACGTATCTTGTCTAAATGTTCATTTCTATTATGAATCCTACAGAGCCTTAAAAAATTAGACAAAATAATATAACACTCAAAAACATTAAATATGACTTTTAGTTGACACTGGATTTATATTCATGAAAGTATAAAATGCATTCATAAATGTTAACATATGGAGCTAGTCTTAAGTTAATAAAAATAATAATATGGAAATCACCTACCACAATTACTGATTTTGCTTGCTCACAATACTGGAAGTCTCCATATCGAACAGACCTACGGCCCTGTAAATAAAGACAAAATAACCTGTAAAAATATTATATGCAATGTATGTACCTGTTAAGCCAGTGAACAAATATGTTTAAACATATAACAACTCTAATCAAATCTTTTTTGGGGGTAGTACTGGGGATCAAACCCGGGGGCACTATACCAACTGTAAACTTTTTTTTTTTTTTTTTAAATTTTCAGACAGGAATTCAGTAAGTTACTAAGCTTGGCCTTGAACTTGTGATCCTCCCGCCTTAGCCTCCCAAGTTGCTAGGATTAGAAGTATGTGCTTTCATTTTAGTCAATTTTTAATATTTACATTTAAAGATACCCTGTCTTGCCGGGCGTGGTGGCGCACGCTTGTAATCCCAGCATTCGGGAGGCTGAGACCAGAGGATCCTGGTTCGAGGCCAGCCTCAGCTACCTAGTAAGGCACTCCGCAACTTAGTGAGACTCGGTTTCAAAATAAAGAATAAAAAATAGGGCTGGGGGTGTAGCTCGGAGGTAGAATGCCCCTGAGTTCAATCCCCAGTACTGCAAAAAAAAAAAAAAAAAAAAGATACCCTGTCTTTTTCAAGTCCTTAGTAAGGATATTCCCCTGAACAACACACTTATTCTACTAAGTTTCTATAATTTCCCTGTTCACAGATTTTTTTTTTTTTTTGATGGGGCGAGGTGCTGAGGATTGAACCCAGGGGCATCCTATCTATGAGCTACATCCCTAGCCTGTTTGTTTGTTTGTTTGTTTGTTTATACTAAGGATGGAACCCAGAGGCATTCTACCTTTGAACTACACCTCCAGCCCAATTTTCTGATTTTTATTTCTTATTTGGAAACAGGGTCTCACTAGGTTGATGAGTCTCACCACTTGCTGAGGCTGTCCTCGATCCTGTGATATTCCTGTCTCAGTCTCCCAAGTGCAGGGATTACAGGCATGTGCCACCATGCTCGGCTTATTTAAATTTTTTGAAACAGGGTCTCATTAAGTTGCTGAGGCTGCCCTTGAATCTCTGATCCTCCCGTCTTAGCTTCCCAAGTACTGGGATTACAAGAATGTGCTACCAAGCCTGAGTACAGTTGAATATTTTCTGGATAGACAATAGCTTACAGTTATAACAATATTTGAGCCAATAGTGAAATGAAATTTTTAAAAATTGCCAAAACATACGTACCTTTAACTCAGTTTTCTTGAGAATGTATATGTAGTATAAGTTCAACTTATTATATATCAATATAATGAAATTACTTACATCCCGGTCCACTGTAGTTGCAAAACCAATGGCTTCCTTTTGTGTACAGTTAACAGCTTTCTGAAGAGTATAAATCACTTGTTCATAGGTATGAACCTCATCGTTAAACAACATGCAATAGTAGGTGTCGCTCTTTTCTCTGCGGGATAAAGTATTAGTGATGTATTAGAGTATCTATTTGCATTTACAAATAGATAATCTATTTTGTATTAGATTATCTATTAACGGGTTTCAGGCTGATTTACTAAAAGCATATTTTGCCTTACAGAATGTGCTAGGTAGGTACTGGGCACACAGATCAGTAAATAAGTCATTATTTTGAATATAGAAGACATTGTGTGTGGTTTCTGTGCTCCATGATATTACAGTCCAGTCTAGTGGGAAAATACATATTGAACATATAACTCCATATGAACTGGCTTTTATTAAGAACTGAAAGACGCTATAGCAGGGTATAATAGGCCTGGGAGTTCAGAGAACTGCTGGAGAAGCAATCTGAGGCCCAAAGTCAGAATTGACTATCAGTGGTTCTCAATCATGGGGAACTCACTCCATCTCCCACAGCTGACAACTGGGTGACATTTGGAGACATCTTGGGTTGTCATGACTGGGCTTGGGGGTGCTAGAGGCATCCAGTGGACAGATCCCGGAGATGCTGCTAAATTTCCTACAATCCACCAGACAGATCCCACAACAAGTAATTCATCTGGCCCCAAATGCCAAGAGTTAATGCCAAGTCAAGAAACTCTGGACTAGAGAAAGGCACAAATACTGGGGTGGCAAAGATGAACTTTGGGAGCTAGAGCACAGGGAGAGAAAGGGAGATTAGTATGAGATTAGCAAGGTCCAGATAGAGGGAGAAATCTTGAAACCTTTTAATGGATTTTGATTTTTGTCACCTTAAAGGTAATCAAAGATTTGAACCAGGAGATACGATCAGATTTGCCTTAAAGTTCACTTTGGCTGCAGCATGGAGAATGAATCATTATTGCCAAGAGTGGACAGGGTAGTCCAGTTATAGCAGAAAAGAGGATGAACAATTGTGGGAGAGAGAAATTGCTGGACTTTCTGTCTAAACGGGTATGGGTGATTCAGGTTCCTACATATCCAGAAACTAAGGGTAAATATTATAGGAAAAGCAAGTCAGGCTTTTCCCTTCTGTGGCGGTGGCTCTGAAAACAAAACCAAAATAATTCTTTCCTCTAAACTCAGGTATTAGATCAATAAATCCAACCTGAATTTCATGAAGATACAGTTCTGAGGTATTAAGTAATTTTCAACATTTCCAAAAAGGTAGAGTATAGTAACGCCTCATTTTATTTTATTTATTTATTTATTTATTTATTTTTGCGGTACTGGGGATTGAACTCAGGGGCATTCTACTTCCGAGCTATACCCCCAGCACTATTTTTTATTCTTTTTATTTTTGAAACCGAGTCTCACTAAGTTGCGGAGTGCCTCACTAGGTAGCTGAGGCTGGCCGCGAACCCGGATCCTCCGGTCTCAGCCTCCCGAATGCTGGGATTACAAGCGTGCGCCACCACGCCCGGCAGTAACGCCTCATTTTATTAAAAAAAATTTCACCTACAACCTCAACTGTCTGGAATTACTCAGAGAGCAAAAAAGAAATACAATCAATGTTCTTCAGATCCTCAGTCCAGGCTGAATTCATCCTTATTTATGAATACAGTGTCAACAAGTTTGGCATTATTTTTTAGTAAACGAAAAAGTTGTTTGAGGCAAGCATATTAACAAAGATAAGTAAGCCCTTCCCCTTACTACAGCGATGGCAGAATCCAGCTCTCTAGTCACAAATATTGTGACCTCAATAATCTAAGGAAAAATGGTGGATGTATACTAAGTAGCACAATGTGTGGAATACATTTTATAATTAAAATCAAAATAGTTAAAATTGAGTTTGAACATTTATTCAAACCATTTATATCAAAGAGCTCAATCCCTAATATGTGTAATAAAAGAAAAAAATACGGTGGTCAAGTTACTTATTACTTTTACTATACAATCAAAAAGAAAAGCTGGGCGTAGTGGCACACGCTTGTAATCCTAGTACTTGGGAGGCTGAGGCAGGAGGGTCGAAGTTTCGAGGACAGCCTCAGAAATTTAGTGAGGCCCTCCGAAACTTAGTGAGACCCTGTTTCCAAATAAGATATAAAATCAGTCTGAGGGTATAGCTCAGAGGTAGAATGCTTCTGGGTTCAATTCTCAGTACCATGAAAAAAATTTAAAAAAGGAAAGAAAACTGCTAGGTAAATGAAACCAATTAGTCTTGACAAAGTTGAAAACTGGCTATACATCAACAAACCAATCAACCCAAAGAAATCTTCACCAATTAAGTGGACTATACATACTTGAAACTATAATATCAGCCGGGCGTGGTGGTGCACGCTTGTAATCTCAGCATTTGGGAGGCTGAGACTGGAGGATCCGGGTTCGTAGCCAGCCTCAGCTACCTAGTGAGGCCCTCCGCAACTTAGTGAGACCCTGTTTCAAAATAAAGAATAAAAAATAGGGCTGGGGGTATAGTTCGGAGGTAGAATGTCCCTGAGTTCAATCCCCAATACTGCAAAATAAAAGAATAAAAAATAGGGCATGCCCCTGAGTTCAATTCCCAGTATCACAAAAGAAAAAAAAAAAAAAAAACTATAATATCAAAGTTAATGTTCTCCTAAAAACAAACTACTGAAAAAATTATTATATCCTATTCTAGATGGAAGAAAGTTAAAATTTAGCAGTTCCTCAGATACGAAGAATAAAGGGGCTTTACTTACGCCATCTCCAAATCTGGTGGCAATTCACTTTCTTTTTCCCAGGTTAATATCTCCACTGCATACCGAAACATAATAGCAAAAATGTTGTAAGTTCTTGCTATCACATCTTCTGATAAATGCACAAGAGGATCCTGAATGAAACAGGTTTAAAAAAAAAAAAGCAACTATGTTAAATCACATGAATTCTCTTCTTTCCCATTCCACCTCTACCTCTCAAAATACGAGAGAAGCAGACAGGTATTCTAGCTTCAACTTTTCCTAAATGAATTTAATCCTATACATTATAACCCACTAAAGCAAACTTTCTAAAATATTTTGATCAGAAAAATTAACTGAATCAAAATACTCAGTGGCACTCCAATAACTAATGAATAAATACAAGCCGGGCGTGGTGGCACACACTTGTAATCCCAGTATTCGGGAGGCTGAGACCGGAGGATCCGGGTTCGCGGCCAGCCTCAGCTACCTAGTGAGGCACTCCGCAACTTAGTGAGACTCGGTTTCAAAATAAAGAATAAAAAATAGGGCTGGGGGTATAGCTCGGAGGTAGAATGCCCCTGAGTTCAATCCCCAGTACCGCAAAATAAATAAATAAATAAATAAATACAAACATTTTGGGAAATGTTTCTCTAAGAAAAAACAAGCAAAAGTTAGGCATGTTGGCACAAACCTGTAATTCCAGTACATGGGAGGCTGAGACAAGAGGATCACAGTTTGTGGCAAGCCTCAGCTACTTAGTGAGGCCCTCCGCAAGATAGTGAGATCCTGTTTCAAAATAAAGAATAAAAAATAGGGCTAGGGGTGGAGCTTGGAGGTAGAATGCCCCTGGGTTCAATCCCCAGTACTGCAAAAAAACAAACAAAAAAAACTACATAGGATGGGGGTGGTGGCTCACACTTCAAGGACAGCCTCAGCAAGTAGTGAGACTCTCATCAACCTAGTGAGACCCTGTTTCCAAATAAGAAATAAATCAGGCCAGGAGTATAGCTTGAAGGTTGAATGCCTCTGGGTTCAATCCCCAGTACCAAAAAAAAAAAAAATCTACACAGCAAGTGCTATTTGCATCATTGTGAACCTCATTATGATGTAGAAATTACAATGCACCAATAAAAAAATAAATAAGCTGGGCAGAGTGGTGCACACTTGTAATCCCAGTACTTGGGAGGCTAGGACAGGGGGATCACAGGTTTGTGGCCAGCCTCAGCTACTTAGTGAGACCCTCCACAACTTAGTGAGACCCTGTTTCAAAATAAAGAAAAAAAAATAGGGCTGGGGGTGTAGCTCAGAGGTAGAATGCACCTGGGTTCAATCCCCAGGACTGCAAAAAAAGAAAAAGAAAGAGAAAGGGGAGGGGGAGGAGAGAGGGAGAGAGGGAGGATGAATCTACTGCTAAAAATGTTTTAAAAAACAGTATAATGTACTATTAGGAGTTTCATGACTGGAGTCTATACTACATATACTATGTGAGACCTTTGGGGCAAGCTTCCTAATCAAAACCTCAAGCTTCTGTGTATCTATAAAATATTGGCAACAGCAGTATCTATCTTATGAGGCTACTTTCACATTTAAAAGAGATAGACTAAGCCGGGCAGGGTGGCGCACACTTGTAATCCCAGCATTCGGGAGGCTGAGACCGGAGGATCCGGGTTCACGGCCAGCCTCAGCTACCTAGTGAGGCACTCCACAACTTAGTGAGACCCTGTTTCAAAATAAAGAATAAAAAATAGGGCTGGGGGTATAGCTCAGAGGTAGAAGGCCCCTGAGGTCAATCCCCAGTACTGCAAAAAAATATATAAATAAATAAAAGAGATAGACTAAGTAAATTACTTAGTAAAGTTTCTAGATATTAATAGCTACCGATCTGCATTTAAATGAGATGGAAACTATCAGTATTTAAAAATTTCAGATCACAAAATCTTCACTAAAAAGACCAGCATGGTGGTGCATGCTTGTAATCCCAGTACTTGGGAGGCTGAGACAAGAGGATCATGGGTTCACAGCCAGCCTCAGCAACTTAGTGAAATACTGTTTCAAAAAAAAGATAAAAGCCGGGCATGGTGGTGCACGCTTGTAATTCCAGAATTTGGGAGGCTGAGATGGGAGGATATGGGTTCGCGGCCAGCCTCAGCTACCTAGTAAAGCACTCCGCCAACTCAGTGAGACCCTGTTTCAAAATAAAGAATAAAAAATAGGGCTGGGGGTGTAGCTCGGAAGTAGAATGCCCCTGAGTTCAATCCCCAGTATCGCAAAAAAAAAAAAAAAAAGATAAAAAATGGAGCTGTAGGTATAGTTCAGAGTTAGAATGTCCCTGGGTTCAATCCCCACTAATGCAAAATAAAAATTAAAAAAAAAAAAAACTTCCACTAAAGTTGTTCACGTAGTTAATATTTATTTTTAATGAAGTCTTATTCAAAAAAAGATTTAAAGAAACTTCAGAATATAATAGAGTAGTATTTTTCGAGCTGGGCTTGGTGGCACAAGCTTGTAATACCAGTACTTGGGAGGCTGAAACCAGAGGATTCAGCCTGGTATTTTTCACAGTGGTATTTTTAAAAACATGTATAAGGCAGGCCAAAAAAAAAAAAAAAGAGGAAAGTAAATTATAGTCAGGATAACATTTATTTATAAGTGCAGATCAGGTAAATTTCCTTATAGCTGCTGTAGGCAGGCTGTTTCCAAACATTTGGCTCTTTTTCCAGAAGCCCCAATATAAGGAAACACAATCAGTATCAGATTTAAGTCAGGAAAAACACCCCACTTCCTAATGTGGAGACCTGAGACCTAAGAGATCTCTTACGGATCCCTCTCACACAGCATGTGGTTCTCGGCTAAGCGAGTGCCGTCCCACTGCCATTCCCATCCACGCCCTTGTTCAAGGGGCCACTGCCGTTCCCATCCATCTGGAAACCTGGCTGGGCTTTTCTTTATTGCCATAGTGATGGGAGATGCAGCCACAAACAAAACATTAAACATTAAGCATGGCTGTGTCCCAATAAATATTTATAGACACTGAACTTTGGATTTCATATTATTTTCATGTCACAAAATACTATTCTGTTGATATTTTTTCCCAACTATTTAAAAACAGAAAAACTACTCTACTTGTGGTGGTGCCAGGTAAAAATAGGTTGCAGACAATATTAGACTTGTGCTGTGTGTGTGTGTGTTGCTAGGGATTGAACCCAGG